>QJPP01003433.1:0-52245 GCA_003996215.1 Jaltomata sinuosa
TCCGAACCTACAAGCTCCATTAAATAGGTCCTCGCGGACGCCCACGAAAAATTTCGGCCAAAATTCCGCCGGAAGCACATATCACACAAAATCCATGGACTATAACACACGAAAAAACCGAAATATCCCTATTTCCTGTTCCGGGCCACGTTTGAAATCCTAAAACCCCACGTTTGCCCCTCCGAATCAACAAGCGCCATTAAATAGGTCCTCGCGGACGCCCACGAAAAATTTTGGCAAAAATTCCGCCGGAAGCACATATCACACAAAATCCATGACTATAACACACGAAAAAACCAAAAAATCCCTATTTTCCGTTCCGGGCCACGTTTGAAATCCTAAAACCCCACGTTTGCCCCTCCGAACCAACAAGCGCCATTAAATAGGTCCTCGCGGACGCCCACGAAACATTTCGGCCAAAATTCCTCCGGAAGCACATATCACACAAAATCCATGGACTATAACACACGAAAAAACCGAAAAATCCCTATTTCCCGTTCTGGGCCACGTTTGAAATCCTAAAACCCCACGTTTGCCCCTCCAAACCAACAAGCGCCATAAAATAGGTCCTCGCGGACGCAAACGAAAAATTTCGGCCAAAATTCCGCCGGAAGCACATATCACACAAAATCCATGGACTATAACACACGAAAAAACCGAAAAATCCCTATTTCCCGTTCCGGGCCACGTTTGAAATCCTAAAACCCCACGTTTGCCCCTCCGAACCAACAAGCGCCATTAAATAGGTCCTCGCGGACGCCCACGAAAAATTTCGGCCAAAATTCCCCGGAAGCACATATCACACAAAATCCATGGACTATAACACACGAAAAAACCGAAAAATCCCTATTTCCCGTTCCGGGCCACGTTTGAAATCCTAAAACCCCACGTTTGCCCCTCCGAACCAACAAGCGCCATTAAATAGGTCCTCGCGGACGCCCACGAAAAATTTCGGCCAAAATTCCCCGGAAGCACATATCACACAAAATCCATGGACTATAACACACGAAAAAACCGAAAAATCCCTATTTCCCGTTCCGGGCCACGTTTGAAATCCTAAAACCCCACGTTTGCCCCTCCGAACCAACAAGCGCCATTAAATAGGTCCTCGGGACGCCCACGAAAACTTTCGGCCAAAATTCCGCCGGAAGCACATATCACACAAAATCCATGGACTATAACACACGAAAAAACCGAAAAAATCCCTATTTCCCGTTCCGGGCCACGTTTGAAATCCTAAAACCCCACGTTTGCCCCTCCGAACCAACAAGCGCCATTAAATAGGTCCTCGCGGACGCCCACGAAAAATTTCGGCCAAAATTCCGCCGGAAGCACATATCACACAAAATCCATGGACTATAACACACGAAAAAACCGAAAAATCCCTATTTCCCGTTCCGGGCCACGTTTGAAATCCTAAAACCCCACGTTTGCCCCTCCGAACCAACAAGCGCCATTAAATAGGTCCTCGCGGACGCCCACGAAAAATTTCGGCCAAAATTCCGCCGGAAGCACATATCACACAAAATCCATGGACTATAACACACGAAAAAACCGAAAAATCCCTATTTCCCGTTCCGGGCCACGTTTGAAATCCTAAAACCCCACGTTTGCCCCTCCGAACCAACAAGCGCCATTAAATAGGTCCTCGCGGACGCCCACGAAAAATTTCGGCCAAAATTCCGCCGGAAGCACATATCACACAAAATCCATGGACTATAACACACGAAAAAACCGAAAAATCCCTATTTCCCGTTCCGGGCCACGTTTGAAATCCTAAAACCCCACGTTTGCCCCTCCGAACCAACAAGCGCCATTAAATAGGTCCTCGCGGACGCCCACGAAAAATTTCGGCCAAAATTCCGCCGGAAGCACATATCACACAAAATCCATGGACTATAACACACGAAAAAACCAAAAAATCCCTATTTCCCGTTCCGGGCCACGTTTGAAATCCTAAAACCCCACGTTTGCCCCTCCGAACCAACAAGCGCCATTAAATAGGTCCTCGCGGACGCCCACGAAAAATTTCGGCCAAAATTCCGCCGGAAGCACATATCACACAAAATCCATGGACTATAACACACGAAAAAACCGAAAAATCCCTATTTCCCGTTCCGGGCCACGTTTGAAATCCTAAAACCCCACGTTTGCCCCTCCGAACCAACAAGCGCCATTAAATAGGTCCTCGCGGACGCCCACGAAAAATTTCGGCCAAAATTCCCCCGGAAGCACATATCACACAAAATCCATGGACTATAACACACGAAAAAACCAAAAAAAAAAAATGGTTAGTAATGGGCTACTAAAAGCTAAGCACGCAGAAGAACAAAATATAAGTAGAAGCAAGAGATAAAAGTAAAGAAATATAGCAACAAAATATATATAAATAGGAAGACTAAACCATCCCATGACCTGGTATCATAGTATAAGAGATGCTACTAAATATACAAAGTAAAAAAGGGTTCAAAAGTATATATATATACATATGGCTCTGAATAACAAATAGTACATGGTTCAAAAGAGGAGATAAAAGCTTAGTCTCAGTCACTAGGAGCTCTCTCTCAGTCTCGGATGTCCGGAAAGCTACACGAGTCTCCACGCGATTAACGGCTAGAGCTCATACTAGGATCTGCACTAGAAAGATGCAAAAATATAGTATGAGCACCAATTGCTAAGCAGTGGATACCCAGTAGGAATCATATGCTGACTGAGCACATAGCAGAATGAAAGAAGGTAGTCACAGAAGCAAATGAAAAACAGTACATGGAAACTAGCACAAATTGAATACCAGAGAATACAATCAACTATGCTAGCCACAGAGGATATATATATAACACAGAACACAGGTGAAAGAAAGAAGAACACACCTGGATCCTTGGAACAATAATATATATAAAGGGAAAGTTTAAAAAATATGGTGGTGTACCGGTAACCTCAAGTAAGATGGAAGGAAGGAAAGCAAGTAAAACATACTCATGCTTGAAACAATAGCACTAATTATAATATGCTTGTAACATAGTCCTCAAATACGAATAACCAAATAGTAACCCAAATGTAACTATCAAATGAACCAGTACTATGATAGTATAATAATAATAAATCTACCTACAGTCCCAACGGGCGCCTATTAAGCCGAGGAACACATACAAGTGAAAATAAACCCTCCGGCATCCCATACTACCGGACCGTACACTCAACAAATAGCAAACAAGGGTGTAATCAAACACAAATGCATGATATAATGATGTAGTGAAACCAGGTATGAGAGTAGTACCGTATGTACCTCTTTCGGTGGTGATAGGCCCAGTAGGTAGGATCCATGAAATAATGCACCCGTATACTTGTACTACACCATATACCCCTCCTCGAGCACTCTCAACACATAGCCCCTGGTCCGGATCGATAAGGTCCATGGAGGTCCTCGACCACATACTAATCTCAGACTCTCAAATAT
Organism: Jaltomata sinuosa; assembly: GCA_003996215.1. NCBI lineage: Eukaryota > Viridiplantae > Streptophyta > Magnoliopsida > Solanales > Solanaceae > Jaltomata > Jaltomata sinuosa. The sequence goes on from QJPP01003433.1 coordinate 3,458, forward strand.
AACCTCCCGGAGTGTATCCAAGTCTAAACCAGTAATCATAATCTCTAAATGAGAGCCCGATGTCTAACCATGTCTAAATCAGTACGTCAGGTCTCAAAACCCTAGTAAAGGGTGCCCGGAGCATAACCGGGTCTAAATCAGTAGTAAAACAAGTCTAGCGCTTAGCTTGACCGAGTCTACTATCATCTCAAATCAATAGTTAATATGTTTAGCACTAGGGCTCAGCCGAGTCTAGTATAAGTGTGAAAAACCGGAAATAAATTATCATTTAATTTCTCTTACCCCAAGAAGATCTATAAAAAATCAGTTCAAAATCCTTTTTAATTAATATACTAAAAATGGGCCCTCGAGGCCATGCAAGATTTAGAAAATTGGTGATAGTAGGGCCGCAGCCAAAGTAGTAGTAAATAATGCAAAAAAACTCTTTATATGGATGAAAATGATATGCTCAAACACAATTAGCAGCCCAAGGACTTACAATAAACCTATCGGTCCTATACAAGCTCCAATTACTCTACAACACAGATAACATAATCATAATCCCATGTCTGGGACTCACGGACATTCCCAAATAACCCACCTTCTATGGTCCAGAGTCAAATACAAGGCCACATGAGGCCACATGAGGCCACAAAGGGTAATGCTACCAACTAAACCAAATACTACAAAGATACAATATGGAAAAGCTAGACAGGAAGAAAGTGGACAAGGTCTAGGGTGCCAAGCTAATAAACCCAACCCAAGGATGCTAAATAGTGCAATTATAGCCTATATATGCAAAGTCTAGAAAAAGGAAACTGTAACCTACTTGTTATCAGACGACAAGCTACTGGAACAACGTTGTCCAAGTCAAAACTACTCCAAGAAGTCTCAAAAAGCAATCACACTATCAAAAAGGTAATCTATGCATTAAAACATGACTAATGATACCCATGTTGCTAAATGTTTAGCTGGGTCAAAGTTTGAGTCACAAGTGGGCCTGTGGGCCCTGCAACACGAACCAGAAACAAAAATTACAACAATGTTCCCAACATTTCTGGGAGAGCATACTCAAAATTTGAGCAGAATTGGACCAACAAAAAGGGCTCAAAACAGCCTATAGTTCAAGAGAAACAAGTAGAAAATCAAAGAAGAATCACCCGAGTTAAACAAGGAAACTTACCAAATAAGAGTCAAAAATGACCACGGATCGGAAATATATTCACCTCCAAGCTCTTGGAATGATCAGAGTGAAGAATGGAGGTTTTGGGGTGAATTTTAATGGAGGATAAATTGGTTTTGGAGAAAATGAAAAGTGAAGGAGATGGCCAAATATATGCTGCCAGCGCTGCCTAGGTACGCGGCCAGGCACTGGGCACTCAACCCATGCGCACGAGGCCTGTCATAGGTGCACGCCAAGTCCAGGGGATGGCCAGGCCATGCGCTAGGCCAGCGCGCACTCACATCAGCCACTGCACACGCGGTCAAGCGCACGCAGCCCAGGCAACGTGCTGGCGCAGGCAAGGAGAAAAAGGGCTGGCTATCATGGCCAAAAATCTGGCCATGATGGAGCCTACATAACCCCCCCGGTAGGCAAGCCAAACCCAAGGATGTGGAAGACAATAATGCAGTTTAAAGTAAGGAAAAGTGGAAGACATAAATGAAAAGATAAGGCCAATAGCATATATACATACCATCGTACAAAATATACATAAGAAGTCTCTAAAGTGAACAACGAGACAAAACACACTCGAGAACCAACCCGGACCTGGTGTCACTAGTACAAGAGCGACTAACGTAAGGAGTAGCTATACAACAAACTCTGTCTACTAATAACGCTCAAATTGTGCTCTGCAAATAAGGAGGGCATGATGATCGTGTAGTCAAAACAAAAATTTTAATTCCCAGCGGGTGTTGGGGTCGAACCCAAGAGAACAATGTAGTCGCGATCGAGCTAATAAAGAATCTAAGCAACTTATTGAAGTTCAATAAACAAGAAGGGGAAATATATCTAAAAGGGGGGTTTTTAACTACAACTAAAAGATAAAGAAAATCAAATAAAAGATAAATTGATCAATGGATTTCCTTGCTTTCGTCAAGCAAGGACAACAAGGGGGATATGGGCTTGGGAATTCAAATTCACAAGACTTGCACCCGTTTGACACCTAGGTAGTCTTGGCTAAAGGTATGTCTAACTGTCTCTCGACCAATCAAGCATATATCTCATGTATTTTCTCTGAAACTAACACGAGTAAGCAATAAACCAGTCAAATAATTTAGGAAGGTCGTACTATCTCTAGCTCGGACCCTTAAATGGGAGATTCCCTGATTGGAGCTATGTCTAGACTCCAATCTAAGTGGATTCCCAAGTTTCCACTATTGAACCTTCTCGAATTCGAGAATTTCTCTCTCGAGCAAAAACCCAAATCAGTGAGCTAAGTCAATGTTTGCAACCATTGACCATAATTTCAAGCATACAAGATTCAATAGACCCAAATAATCAAACAAGAACAAATCTAGATTTAGAATCAAAAACCCAAACAAGTATTATCACTAATACAAACCCAAAATCTCAAGTCAACAATATACCAAATAAATAGAAATTAGGAACAAGAGTTGAAGAATGGAATCTAAAGATCTTACAATACAAAACATCCAAATCTGCACTCTTATGGTGTTGGTTGATGAACCTTGCTCCCAAGCTTGCTCAAAAGTTGTGAAAATAGCCAAAGATATCATTCAAGACAGATTGGAAGTGTTTTATGTGAATTGGGGTTTCCAAAAATGGGAATTTACAAATATGCACTGCAACTGATGAATCCTTTATCGCGATCACGTGCATAACCTTTGCGATTATGAGGCTCTTCAATTTCCTTTACTACGATTGCGTGAATCCACTCTTGCGGTCGCAATGCTTTGAGTTTCTGCCAACTCATCGTGATTGTGTGGCTTGTCTTCTCGGTTGCGATGACCAATTTGGTGAACAGCTCTCTTTTTACTCCATTTGACTTGTTTTCACTTGAATCTTTCTCGAACCCTTCTAAACACAGAAACCTGTAAAATAGAAGAAATTCGTGTCAAATTGCACTATTTATCCACTTCATACTAGCAAAAGCATAAGATTAGAATCTTAATAAGTAGGTAGAATACCAACTTATCAAATCCCCAAACTTGAACTATTGCTTGTCCTCAAGCAACCTAAAAATTCTAACTCAAGAGGCACAAAACACAACTGCAAATGATAATACCACAAGCCAAGGAAAACTCATTTCAAGCACCAAACATGACTTTGGTTGGTACTAATGATTAGTCAATCACATGCTAACTTACTCTAAGCATTTCCTTCAATTCAAAACACAAACTCATGATGCAAAGGCACAATAAGAGCAATCAAGTGACAACAACCAATCCTCAAGATGTGACTCCAACCACTAGCTTACCAAAACATGATCATTTGACTCATTTTCAGAGTTTATCAATGTAACCAACTATCCTAATTCGCATGCCCTCACAAGAACAAAAGTACCAAAAACACATTATGTACAAAGACAATCACAAGGGACAAATACAAACACTCACACTCACAAGGAATTTCAAGTGCACACACGTCGAACCATAGGCTTGCCCTTCATGTAGTTTGCCACTAATGTAGGGTAGCCAACCTCACCAAAGATTTGCGGGTTATGATGATGGCTAGGGCTAAGGTAAGGATATCATGTGGTTCAAGTGACTACACCTCCCTAATGCTCTCTGTTTTCATTTCAATCACCGCTCACATTTTTTAATTTCAACTTCACCTTATTCCTCCCTCACACAACCCAAGATTTCTCCTTTTTAACTCATGATCATTCACACCTTATATCACTTTCACTTGGTAGCACCACTTTTTGCTTTTCAATTTGCTCGTTAGATTGATCTTTTGGAGCAATGTTCAATTTTTGAAGTAAGGTGCTACCTTGCACTTGAAGTGCATTTCTTTTCTTCTCCTCATTTGATCACATGCACCCCCAAACATAGGTATTTGCCTATGTTATATTTTGTTCCCCCCCCAAACTTAGCCTTTTAGTCTACATTTCATTTTCAAGCAATTAGGAAGAATGGGTGCCAAAATAGAGGTTCCAACAAGTTCAAGGTGTTACAAGGTGCCAAAGGATGGTCACAAGCTCAAAAGGGGTTCACTAGGGTTGATGTCATGGGAAGTCATTTGGGTGAAGTGGCTATCAAAAAGGGCCTAAGGTCATTTTCAAAGCTTTGTTACACCTAGAATTTCTCCTTGAATCATATTCGGGGCAGGTTCTAGACGACACACATGCACAAGAATTATTCAACTAAACCTCGCCACACATGGCATGCGAATCATTCAAGAAGGATCAATTTTTTACTTCCTAAACAAGAACAAAGACAAAATCACTCTTCGCCATGCATTTTTCACAAAAATTCCATTTTTTTGAAGGGTGTACCTAATTCACTTAGCATGCAAGACTACTTCATTAGTACCAAACAATTCAATTTGCAACCAAAACCTCAAAAGATGATGATTTGCCCTTAAGAATGTAGTCACTCAGTCTATAATTAGGCCAATGTCGCCACTCAGTCTATCATTAGGCCAATTCATCTATCTAAATTGGTATGGCTACACAAGGTGGATCAACATAAACATCACACTACGGTCACATATGATTCGCACATGAGGAAGTGTGTGTCGCACGTGCAACGCACAGGCCAAACAGTGGACATGTGCGAAGCTGGTGTGGTTCGCACAACGCCAAGTGCAGAAAAATATACCCCCATCTCAAACAGGTTCACTAGCCTAATGGGTACTCATACTTCCCCTAGCCCACAACAACCAACATCTCAACTACTATAAAAAGTAAAACAAAGAAGTTTTAACAAAAGAAACTTAAAAGTAAACCATCAACTTCTTTCATACAACAAACAAACCCGATGAGGGAAAAACATAGCAAAAACAAGCTCGACAAGGGCACATCAATATCCAACAAGAAAACAATCCTGACAAGGGCACAATATCTGAAATAAAATAACATGCTATATAGAGTGCTAGACACCCCCAACTAATAACCTGCAGTGCCCTCACTGCAACAAAATAAGAGAAGAGTTTGAGGGTGCTCCCTGAATGGTGTATCACCCAGAACAAGAACTGCTAGGTCAAGAAAGGACCCAGTCTCCCTTATCAGTATCCTCCTCAGTGTCATATCCACATAGCCTCCTTAGAGTGCTCATCATCTTTGTGAGGAACTTGCTTTGCTTCCTGTCGTGGTCCCTTTACTTTTTTTGTCACCTTACCACCTTAGCCAACCTCTCCTTGATGTGCTACTATTGGATTGCTACACTAGCTAGTGTAGGGCCACTAGGAGTGGTGGACATAGACGGTGTGGTGGAACTCTCACCTGGAACTAAAGGAAAGACTGCTACAATCTATCAAAGATGGGCATCCATGCCATAGACCTGGCTGGAGATGTGGCAGAGTGTCAGTGGTTCGATCCTGAGAGGACCAATAGTCTTAGCAGTAGTAGCTGACTCACGTGCCTCACTAGACTTAGAAAATAGACCAAATGATGGTGAATCCACGTCTATCTTCATCTTCTTTGATGCTTGAATAGGGCCTCTCTTCTTCAAAGGATGGATCATTTTCTCGGGCTTACTCTTATTCTCTCCATCCCTCTTGGTGACCCCAGCTTGGTAGAACAAGTATGTGATCAACGAAGGAAAAAGCAGACTCTTGTTACCTCCTAGCAATACTTGTTATATTTCATGCACAATCAATTGCCCCACATTCACTGGGAGTCCCTCCATTAGAGCACAAATCACCTTTGCTTTGTCGATGGTCAAGTCAGACTCATTCTTGGATGGCATAACTCGGGCATAAATGATCAAAATCCAAGTACGGGCTTTGAGGTTAAACTTAGATGACTCGATCCTTGTATTTAATCCTATCCATTGCGGGATCTCTCCATCATGCAAATGTTCCACAAACCACTCGGGCCCCTTTTTTGTAGCTCAGGCTTTGTAGGTGGCATTGTCAGCATTCGGGAGGTTGTAATATTCATTGATCAACTTCGGGTCAAAGATAACTAATTTTCACCTCACCTGCACCATCAAGTTGTTGGTGAAGTCTGTCTCAGACGCATTGGCATAAAACTCTCAGACCATGGCAAAGTTTGCCTTGATAGGTTCGGTGGCGAAGCAAATCCACCCACTGTCAACCAACTTCCTATAAAAGTTGGCCCATTTCTCCCCCAATCCATCCAACACGATACCTCACTCCCTCGTGATTGGATTCGTCAAGAGACAATAATAAAGTTGAGAGCACTTGAGGGAGATGAAGGTTTCTTGGCCAAAGTACTCTTCATCGGCCACTTGGTTGGCATCTTCATGTGCAATTCCGACCATTTTCAAGCTCAAGGTACCTACACAAAGATCAAAGTTGTCAAACAACATGATAGGCATGTAAAGCAATGTATTAGGACAAGATTAGGCAAAAGAATCAAGCCAAAATGATTACGATCCAAGCTCGGCAGAGTTGCTGATTTTGGGGTAGTGAAAAGTAGTCATCGCGATCGCGAAGACAAAATTATTTTTTTCAGAAAATTAAAGCATCATGATCGCAGAATGGGGAATCGCGATCACGAGGCTCAGAGAAGTTTATCATCACGGTCTCGGGATTGGGCATCGCAATCGCGATGGTCATCTTCTGGCCTAGAAAAATCAGTTCAGGCATTTTGTCAAACAGGTGCTTTGCAACCTTTTGAACACCATTTTTACGCCACACGAGCATCACCTTTTGTCCCAAAAATCAGTAAACCAACAGATTTCTAACCCCCCAACAATAATTCACCCGCAAATTTGTACCACACATCCAATTTAGACATTAAGAATAAGCAAAAGATCGACACCCACTTGGGTGTTTAAAGTACTTACTCTAACACCATGAGGGAGGATTGAAGAAGAGAAAGTAGAGATTATACCTGAAGAGTTACAAAGTTATTTATGAACTTGAATTTGATGGTGGATTTTTATTCTTGCCTTTGGGAGAGAAAAGAAGCCAAGTTTCAAAGCAAATTTTTACTTTTGAAACGGCTTATGTGAACATTAATACCTGGAAACTTCTCAGTTCCTCGCGATCGCGTGACTTTTTCATGCGATCGCGATGTGTTAAGTGACCCGACTTCCTGCGATTGCGAAGTGGTTACGCATTTGTGATAAGTCAGTGAAAATTCCCTTATCGTGATCACTATGGTCAAGCATCGCGGCCGTGATGCTTTAGCATCCACGGAATTTTTGAATTTTTGCACAGTGCACTATTTTGTCATGCAACGCCAGGTGCGAAAGGAACTTTGTGAGGTGCGAAATGCACCACATCCACACATGCCAATGTTTTTGTTCAGTCTACAGCTTGAGTGTGCGATGGCATGTGCAACGGGCACTCTTCTAGGTGCGAAAAACATGATTTTCAAAGGCATTTTTAGGTGCTTTTCAACACGTGGTTCCTCTTCTCTTCCATGGGCACCTAGAACACACCAAAAAGAAACAAAACGTGAAGTAAAGCATAAAAACGATGGGTTGCCTCCCATCAAGCGCACAATTTAACATCGCGGCGCTATGCAAGCTACCTCACCATTGAGATTTCCACTTGGAAGATTTGAACCTTCGACCCAAACATGAATCAAATTTCCGGTGGCACTCCCGGGCTGAAGGTTTTAGCATGAGAAGGCCATTCTCTTGATTTCGCAATCCACACTTTTTGGCCTTCAATTGAGGAAAAAGGCTTTGAGTTTGTTCCATGACAAACTCAAAACCGAATAGACCTTTATCCACCCTCCTTCCAAGGTCTTCCAAAAGCTTGAGTACTCTGACTTTCGTCCATTGAATCAAACTTAAGGTCGAACAAAGGTTGAAGTGGGATTTGTGCATCTCCACCTTCAAGTTTTCCTCATTCATAACATCCTCACTATGAGATGCCATGGAATCTTTCAACAAAATGAAAATAAACAAAACAAAAACAACTATTCACAAAAATTAAACTTGATTAAGTAAACTTAAATCCTAAACTAACTCAATACGCCAAATTGTTCCCCGGCAACGGCGCCATTTTTTATAACGCTCAAATCGTGCTCTCCAAATAAGGAGGTCACGGCGATCGCGTAGTCAAAACAAAATTTTCAACTCCCAATGGGTGTTGGGGTCCAACCCAAGAGAACAATGTAGTCGCGATCGAGCTAATAAAAAATCTAAGCAACTTATTGAAGTTCAATAAACAAGAAGGTGAAATATATCTAAAAAGGGTTTTTTTTAATTACAACTAAAATATAAAGGAAATGAAATAAAAGATAAATTGATCAATGGCTTTCCTTGCTTTCGTCAAGCAAGGACAACAAAGGGGATATGTGCTTGGAAATTCAAATTCACAAGACTTGCACCCGGTTGACACCTAGGTAGTGTTGGCTAAAGGTATGCCTAACTGTCTCTCGACTAATCAAGCATATATCTCATGTATTTTCTCTTGAACTAACACGAATAAGCAATAAACCAGCCAATTAACTTGGGGAGGTCGTCCTATCTCTAGATCGGACCATTAAATGGGAGATTTCGCAATTGGAGCTATGTCTAGCCTCCAATCTAAGTGGATTCCCAAGTTCCCACTATTGAACCTTCTCATATTCGAGACTTTCTCTCTCGAGAAAAAACCCAAATTAGTGAGCTAAGTCAATGTTTGCAACCATTGACCATAAATTCAAGCATAGAAGATTCAATAGACCCAAATAATCAAAAAAGAACAAATCTAGATTTAGAATAAAAAACCCAACAAGTATTATCACTAATACAAATCAAAAATCTCAAGTCAACAATACACCAAATAAATAGCAATTAAGAACAAGAGTTGAAGAATGGAATCTAAAGATTTTACAATACAAAGAATCCAAATCTTCACTCTTATGGTGTTGGTTGATGAACCTTGCTCCCAATCTTGCTCAAAAGTTGTGAAAATAGCCAAAGATATCATTCAAGATGGCTTGGAAGTGTTTTATGTGAATTTGGGTTTCCAAAAATGGGAATTTCCTAATCTGCCCCACAGCTGATGAATCCTTTATCGCAATTGCGTGCATGATCTTCGCGATCGTGAGGCTCTTCAATTTCCTTCACCGCGATCGCGTGAATCCACTCTCACAGTCGCGGTGCTTTGAGTTTCAGCCAACTCATCGCGATCACGTGTCCTATCTTCGCTGTTGCGATGACCATTTCGGTGCCAGTGTCCAACAACTCTCTTTTTACTCCATTTGACTTGTTTTCACTTGAATCTTTCTCGAACCCTTATAAACACAGAAACCTGTAAAATAGAAGAAATTTGTGTCATATTGCACTATTTATCCACTTCATACTAGAAAAAGCATAAGATTAGAAGCTTAATAAGTTGGTCGAATACCAACTTATCATCTACCCAAAATACAAAATATAGACAGAATATACAAGATGGAAAGCATGTAAAGTCTCGATAAGCACCGGGAGTTCACCGCGATCTGAACTACAATAGGCCTCGAACGACAGGATGGTCAGTGAGGGTGGCTCATACTAGGTGTTGCATCAGAAAAAGATGCAGAGTGTAGTATGCTTACCAAGATAACGGGTACTCAGTAGGCATCATTGGCCGACCGAGCCCAGAAAGATAATATATATATCATAATATATAGGAAAGTATCTAAACTACAAGGATCCACCTAAATCTAGTTATAAACCCAAAAATCGAAACAACCAAAACAATAAAAAGGGTAAAGTAATAACAAGATAAACCCAAATCAACCAACAATCCAAACACACCCAAGGCCAATGCAATGTGATGTAACAATGATGTAATGTATGAATGTGTACAAGTCCTAGTACACGGGCACCCGGGAAGGAACATCGAGCTTATCAGTAGATGCATAAAATTAAAACCTGAGATAACACATCGGGCTCCTAAAATTTAACCTCGGACTCATTAACATATGCATAAAAAGTAAAACCCGAGATAATACATTGGGCGCTCGAAATTTAACCTCGGACTTATCAACGTATGCATAAAAAGTAGTATTTTTCCCTTTTCCTCCCCGAAACTCTGTAAGAATTCCACAATAATCTTTTTTAAAAGCCCAAATATCATGAAAACACAATAATTGTCAAGTGTAGGACCAAAAAAACCTTACAATTACTCTTTTCCATACCGATAAGCATGACAATGCAATATGAGCATATAAGTTTCCATATTAAAGGAAAATGTACCCAACAAAGCAAAACAAGGCAAAGCACCCTCCAAACCAAGAGAACTGACTTGAAACTCCATCCAAATCCAAGCTATGTCCTCGAGCCCACAGTTATACACAATGATAGAATAAAGCGAGAAGACACCAAAAATAAAGCGAAAAGCACCAAGAAGCTCTACTCTACCTCTAAAGCCTCCTAATAGCATACTAAGGATTCTATACTAGCCATAAAGATACTACAAGTTCCTAGGCTAAGGATAAGCATGAAAATTCTATACTATAATCCTATCGATTCCGATCCAAGCTGGACAGAGTTGCTGATTTTGGGGTAGTGAAAACTAGTCATCGCGATTGCGACCCTTGTCATCGCGATCACGAAGACAAAATTATCTTTTTTAGAAAATTAAAGCTTTGCAATCGCGGAATGGGGCATCGCGATCGCAGGGCTCAGAGAAGTTGGTCATCGCGGTCATGGGATTGGGCATCGCGATCGCGATGGTTATCTTCTTGACCAAAAAAATTAGTTGAGGCATTTTGTCAAACAGGTGTTTTGCACCCTTTTGAACACCATTTTTACACCACATGGGCAACACCTTTTGTCCCAAAAATCAGTAAACTAACAGATTTCTAACCCCCCGACAATAATTCACCCGCAAATTTGTACCACACATCCAATTTAAACATTAAGATTAGGCAAAAGATCGAAACCCACTTGGTTGTTTAAAGTACTTACTCTAACACCATGAGGGAGGATTGAAGAAGAGAACGTAGAGATCATACCTTAAGAGTTACAGAGTTGTTTACGAACTTGAATTTGATGGTGGATTTTTATTCTTGCCTTTGGGAGAGAAAATAAGGCAAGTTTCAAAGCAAATTTTTGCTTTTGAAACAGCTTATGTGAACATTAATACCTGGAAACTTCTCAGTGCCTCGTAATCTTGTGGATTTTTCACGCGATCGCGATGAGTTAAGTGACCCGACTTCCTGCGATCGTGAAGTGGTTATGCGTTTGCGATTAGTCAGAGAAAATTCCCTCATCGCGATCGTGATGCTTTAGCATCCACCGAATTTCTAAATTTTTGCACAGTGCACTATTTTGTCGTGCGATGCCAGTTGCAACGGGCACTTTGTGAGGTGCGATGGCATGTGCGACGGACACTCTTCCAGGTGCAAAAATCACATTTTCAGAGGCATTTTAGGGTGTTTTTCAACACGTGGTTCCTCTTATCTTCCATAGGCACCTAGAACACACCAAAAAAGAAACAAAAAGTGAAGTAAAGAATAAAAACGATGGGTTGCCTCCTATCAAGCGCACAATTTAACATCGTGGCGCGATGCAAGCTACCTCACCATCGAGATTTCCACTTGGAAGATTTGAACTTTCGACCCAAACATGAATCTAATTTTCGGTGGCACTCCCGGGGTGAAGGTTTTAGCATGAGAAGGCCATTCTCTTGATTTCGCAATCCACACTTTTTCGCCTTCAAGTGAGGAAGGAGGCTTTCACTTTGTTCCACGACAAACTCAAAACTGGATAGACCTTTATCCACTCTCCTTCCAAGATCTTTCAAAAGCTTGAGTACTCTGACTTTCATCCATTGAATCAAACTTAAGGTCGAACAAAGGTTGAAGTGGGATTTATGCGTCTCCACCTTCCAGTTCGCCTCATTCATAACATCCTCACTATGAGAGGCCATGGCATCTTTCAATAAAATGAAAATAAACAAAACAAAAATAACTATTCACAAAAATTGAACTAGAGTAAGTAAACGTAAATCCTAAACTAACTCAATACGCCAAATTGTTCCCCGTCAATGGCGCCATTTTTGATAACGCTCAAATCATGTTCTCCAAATAAGGAGGTCATGGCGATCGCGTAGTCAAAACAAAATTTTCAACTCCCAACGGGTGTTGGGGTCAAACCCAAGAGAACAATGTAGTAGCGATCGAGCTAATAAAAAATCTAAGAAACTTATTGAAGTTCAATAAACAAAAAGGGGAAATATATCACCGTGGTCGTGATGCTTTGAGTTTCTGCCAACTAATCGCGATCATGTAGATTGTCTTCGCGGTTGCGATGACCATTTTTGTGCCAGTGTCCAGCAGCTCTCTTTTTACTCCATTTGACTTGTTTTCACTTGAATCTTTCTCGAACCCTTATAAACACAGAAACCTGTAAAGTAGAAGAAATTTGTGTCATATTGCACTATTTATCCACTTCATACTAGAAAAAGCATAAGATTAGAAGCTTAATAAGTTGGTCGAATACCAACTTATCATCTACCCAAAATACAAAATATAGACAGAATATACAAGATGGAAAGCATGTAAAGTCTCGAAAAGCACCGGGAGTTCACCGCGATCTGAACTACAATAGGCCTCGAACGACAGGATGGTCAGTGAGGGTGGCTCGTACTAGGTGTTGCATCAGAAAAAGATGCAGAGTGTAGTATGCTTACCAAGATAATGGGTACTCAGTAGGCATCATTGGCCGACCGAGCCCAGAAAGATAATATATATATCATAATATATAGGAAAGTATCTAAACTACAAGGATCCACCTAAATCTAGTTATAAACCCAAAAATCGAAACAACCAAAACAATAAAAAGGGTAAAGTAATAACAAGATAAACCCAAATCAACCAACAATCCAAACACACCCAAGGCCAATGCAATGTGATGTAACAATGATGTAATGTATGAATGTGTACAAGTCCTAGTACACGGGCACCCGGGAAGGAACATCGAGCTTATCAGTAGATGCATAAAATTAAAACCTGAGATAACACATCGGGCGCCTAAAATTTAACCTCGGACTCATTAACATATGCATAAAAAGTAAAACCCGAGATAATACATTGGGCGCTCAAAATTTAACCTCGGACTTATCAACGTATGCATAAAAAGTAGTATTTTTCCCTTTTCCTCCCCGAAACTCTGTAAGAATTCCACAACAATCTTTTTTAAAAGCCCAAATATCATGAAAACACAATAATTGTCAAGTGTAGACCAAAAAAACCTTACAATCACTCTTTTCCATACCGATAAGCATGACAATGCAATATGAGCATATAAATTTCCATATTAAAGGAAAATGTACCCAACAAAGCAAAACAAGGCAAAGCACCCTCCAAACCAAGAGAACTGACTTGAAACTCCATCCAAATCCAAGATATGTCCTCGGGCCCACAGTTATACACAATGATAGAATAAAGCGAGAAGACACCAAAAATAAAGCGAAAAGCACCAAGAAGCTCTACTCTACCTCTAAAGCCTCCTAATAGCATACTAAGGATTCTATATTAGCCATAAAGATACTACAAGTTCCTAGGCTAAGGATAAGCATGAAAATTCTATACTATAATCCGATCGATTCCGATCCAAGCTGGACAGAGTTGCTGATTTTGGGGTAGTGAAAACTAGTCATCGCGATCGCGACCCTTGTCATCGCGATCGCGAAGACAAAATTATCTTTTTTAGAAAATTAAAGCTTTGCAATCGCGGAATGGGGCATCGCGATCGCAGGGCTCAGAGAAGTTGGTCCATGCGGTCATGGGATTGGGCATCGCGATCGCGATGGTTATCTTCTTGACCAAAAAAATCAGTTGAGGCATTTTGTCAAACAGGTGTTTTGCACCCTTTTGAACACCATTTTTACACCACATGGGCAACACCTTTTGTCCCAAAAATCAGTAAGCTAACAGATTTCTAACCCCCCGACAATAATTCACCCGCAAATTTGTACCACACATCCAATTTAAACATTAAGATTAGGCAAAAGATCGACACCCACTTGGTTGCTTAAAGTACTTACTCTAACACCATGAGGGAGGATTGAAGAAGAGAACGTAGAGATCATACCTTAAGAGTTACAGAGTTGTTTACGAACTTGAATTTGATGGTGGATTTTTATTCTTGCCTTTGGGAGAGAAAATAAGGCAAGTTTCAAAGCAAATTTTTGCTTTTGAAACAGCTTATGTGAACATTAATACCTGGAAACTTCTCAGTGCCTCGTAATCTTGTGGATTTTTCACGCGATCGCGATGAGTTAAGTGACCTGACTTCCTGCGATCGTGAAGTGGTTATGGGTTTGCGATTAGTCAGAGAAAATTCCCTCATCGCGATCGCGATGGTCAAGCATCGCGACCGCGATGCTTTAGCATCCACCGAATTTCTGAATTTTTGCACAGTGCACTATTTTGTCGTGCGATGCTAGTTGCAACGGGCACTTTGTGAGGTGCGATGGCATGTGCGACGGACACTCTTCCAGGTGCAAAAATCACGTTTTTCAGAGGCATTTTTGGGTGCTTTTCAACACGTGGTTCCTCTTATCTTCCATAGGCACCTAGAACACACCAAAAAGAAACAAAAAGTGAAGTAAAGAATAAAAACGATGGATTGCCTCCTATCAAGCGCACAATTTAACATCGCGGCGCGATGCAAGCTACCTCACCATCGAGATTTCCACTTGGAAGATTTGAACTTTCGACCCAAACATGAATCTAATTTTTGGTGGCACTCCCGGGGTGAAGGTTTTAGCATGAGAAGGCCATTCTCTTGATTTCGCAATCCACACTTTTTCACCTTCAAGTGAGGAAGGAGGCTTTCACTTTGTTCCACGACAAACTCAAAACTGGATAGACCTTCATCCACTCTCCTTCCAAGATCTTTCAAAAGCTTGAGTACTCTGACTTTCATCCATTGAATCAAACTTAAGGTCGAACAAAGGTTGAAGTGGGATTTATGCGTCTCCACCTTCAAGTTAGCCTCATTCATAACATCCTCACTATGAGAGGCCATGGCATCTTTCAATAAAATGAAAATAAACAAAACAAAAATAACTATTCACAAAAATTGAACTAGAGTAAGTAAACGTAAATCCTAAACTAACTCAATACACCAAATTGTTCCCCGTCAACGGCGCCATTTTTGATAACGCTCAAATCATGCTCTCCGAATAAGGAGGTCATGGCGATCGCGTAGTCAAAACAAAATTTTCAACTCCCAACGGGTGTTGGGGTCAAACCCAAGAGAACAATGTAGTAGCGATCGAGCTAATAAAAAATCTAAGCAACTTATTGAAGTTCAATAAACAAAAAGGGGAAATATATCACCGTGGTCGTGATGCTTTGAGTTTCTGCCAACTAATCGCGATCATGTAGATTGTCTTCGCGGTTGCGATGACCATTTTGGTGCCAGTGTCCAGCAGCTCTCTTTTTACTCCATTTGACTTGTTTTCACTTGAATCTTTCTCGAACCCTTATAAACATAGAAACCTGTAAAATAGAAGAAATTTGTGTCATATTGCACTATTTATCCACTTCATACTAGAAAAAGCATAAGATTAGAAGCTTAATAAGTTGGTCGAATACCAACTTATCATCTACCCAAAATACAAAATATAGACAGAATATACAAGATGGAAAGCATGTAAAGTCTCGAAAAGCACCGGGAGTTCACCGCGATCTGAACTACAATAGGCCTCGAACGACAGGATGGTCAGTGAGGGTGGCTCGTACTAGGTGTTGCATAAGAAAAAGATGCAGAGTGTAGTATGCATACCAAGATAACGGGTACTCAGTAGGCATCATTGGCCGACCGAGCCCAGAAAGATAATATATATATCATAATATATAGGAAAGTATCTAAACTACAAGGATCCACCTAAATCTAGTTATAAAGCCAAAAATCGAAACAACCAAAACAATAAAAAGGGTAAAGTAATAACAAGATAAACCCAAATCAACCAACAATCCAAACACACCCAAGGCCAATGCAATGTGATGTAACAATGATGTAATGTATGAATGTGTACAAGTCCTAGTACACGGGCACCCGGGAAGGAACATCGAGCATATCAGTAGATGCATAAAATTAAAACCTGAGATAACACAACGGGAACCTAAAATTTAACCTCGGACTCATTAACATATGCATAAAAAGTAAAACCCGAGATAATACATTGGGCGCTCGAAATTTAACCCCGGACTTATTAACGTATGCATAAAAAGTAGTATTTTTCCCTTTTCCTCCCCGAAACTCTGTAAGAATTCCACAACAATCTTTTTTAAACGCCCAAATATCATGAAAACACAATAATTGTCAAGTGTAGACCAAAAAAACCTTACAATCACTCTTTTCCATACCGATAAGCATGACAATGCAATATGAGCATATAAATTTCCATATTAAAGGAAAATGTACCCAACAAAGCAAAACAAGGCAAAGCACCCTCCAAACCAAGAGAACTGACTTGAAACTCCATCCAAATCCAAGCTATGTCCTCGGGCCCACAGTTATACACAATGATAGAATAAAGCGAGAAGACACCAAAAATAAAGCGAAAAGCACCAAGAAGCTCTACTCTACCTCTAAAGCCTCCTAATAGCATACAAAGGATTCTATACTAGCCATAAAGATACTACAAGTTCCTAGGCTAAGGATAAGCATGAAAATTCTATACTATAATCCGATCGATTCCGATGCAAGCTGGACAGAGTTGCTGATTTTGGGGTAGTGAAAACTAGTCATCGCGATCGCGACCCTTGTCATCGCGATCGCAAAGACAAAATTATCTTTTTTAGAAAATTAAAGTCTTGCAATCGCGGAATGGGGCATCGCGATCGTAGGGCTCAGAGAAGTTGGTCATCGCAGTCATGGGATTGGGCATCGCGATCGCGATGGTTATCTTCTTGACCAAAAAAATCAGTTGAGGCATTTTGTCAAACAGGTGTTTTGCACCCTTTTGAACACTATTTTTACACCACATGGGCAACACCTTTTGTTCCAAAAATCAGTAAATTAACAGATTTCTAACCCCCCAACAATAATTCACCGGCAAATTTGTACCACACATCTAATTTAAACATTACGATTAAGCAAAAGATCGACACCCACTTGGTTGTTTAAAGTACTTACTCTAACACCATGAGGGAGGATTGAAGAAGAGAATGTAGAGATCATACCTTAAGAGTTACAGAGTTGTTTACGAACTTGAATTTGATGGTGGATTTTTATTCTTGCCTTTGGGAGAGAAAATAAGGCAAGTTTCAAAGCAAATTTTTGCTTTTGAAACAGCTTATGTGAACATTAATACCTGGAAACTTCTCAGTGCCTCGTAATCTTGTGGATTTTTCACGCGATCGCGATGAGTTAAGTGACCCGACTTCCTGCGATCGTGAAGTGGTTATGCGTTTGCGATTAGTCAGAGAAAATTCCCTCATCGCGATCGCGATGGTCAAGCATCGCGACCGCGATGCTTTAGCATCCACCGAATTTTTGAATTTTTGCACAGTGCACTATTTTGTCGTGCGATGCCAGTTGCAACGAGCACTTTGTGAGGTGCGATGGCATGTGCGACGGACACTCTTCCAGGTGCAAAAATCACGTTTTTCAGAGGCATTTTTGGGTGCTTTTCAACACGTGGTTCCTCTTATCTTCCATAGGCACCTAGAACACACCAAAAAGAAACAAAAAGTGAAGTAAAGAATAAAAATGATGGATTGCCTCCTATCAAGAGCACAAGTTAACATCGCGGCGCGATGCAAGCTACCTCACCATCGAGATTTCCACTTAGAAGATTTAAACTTTCGACCCAAACATGAATCTAATTTTCGGTGGCACTCCCGGGGTGAAGGTTTTAGCATGAGAAGGCCATTCTCTTGATTTCGCAATCCACACTTTTTCACCTTCAAGTGAGGAAGGAGGCTTTCACTTTGTTCCACGACAAACTCAAAACTGGATAGACCTTCATCCACTCTCCTTCCAAGATCTTTCAAAAGCTTGAGTACTCTGACTTTCATCCATTGAATCAAACTTAAGGTCGAACAAAGGTTAAAGTGGGATTTATGCGTCTCCACCTTCAAGTTCGCCTCATTCATAACATCCTCACTATGAGAGGCCTTGGCATCTTTCAATAAAATGAAAATAAACAAAACAAAAATAACTATTCACAAAAATTGAACTAGAGTAAGTAAACGTAAATCCTAAACTAACTCAATATGCCAAATTGTTCCCCGTCAACGGCGCCATTTTTGATAACGCTCAAATCATGCTCTCCAAATAAGGAGGTCATGGCGATCGCGTAGTCAAAATAAAATTTTCAACTCCCAACGGGTGTTGGGGTCAAACCCAAGAGAACAATGTAGTAGCGATCGAGCTAATAAAAAATCTAAGCAACTTATTGAAGTTCAATAAACAAAAAGGGGAAATATATCTCCGTGGTCGTGATGCTTTGAGTTTCTGCCAACTAATCACGATCATGTAGATTGTCTTCGCGGTTGCGATGACCATTTTGGTGCCAGTGTCCAGCAGCTCTCTTTTTACTCCATTTGACTTGTTTTCACTTGAATCTTTCTCGAACCCTTATAAACACAGAAACCTGTAAAATAGAAGAAATTTGTGTCATATTGCACTATTTATCCACTTCATACTAGAAAAAGCATAAGATTAGAAGCTTAATAAGTTGGTCGAATACCAACTTATCATCTACCCAAAATACAAAATATAGACAGAATATACAAGATGGAAAGCATGTAAAGTCTCGAAAAGCACCGGGAGTTCACCGCGATCTGAACTACAATAGGCCTCAAACGACAGGATGGTCAGTGAGGGTGGCTCGTACTAGGTGTTGCATCAGAAAAAGATGTAGAATGTAGTATGCTTACCAAGATAACGGGTACTCAGTAGGCATCATAGGCCGACCGAGCCCAGAAAGATAATATATATCATAAGATACAGGAAAGCAGTTAAAATACAGGGATCCACCTAAATCTAGTTATAAAGCCAAAAATCGAAACAACTGTTGCGTCGTAACGCACACGCAGGTGTACGCGGTCATACAAGTAATATAGGATTGTAAGTCAAGATATCGTACCCACAGGGACTTGTTGATTAACTATTTTACTAAATTAAACTGGTTCTAATTATTTATTCAAGCGTAAAATTCCAAAGGTGAATTTAAGATTAACTAATCTAGAAATAAAAAGAATAAGTTAGCTAATGAACAATTAACCAAACAAAGAGCAGATTTTCACGTAATCAATGTGATAAAATCGATCTAGGACTATGGATATGCTAACAATCATGTTTAATAATCAATTTCATTGACTTATTTGTTTATCTAGTTATTGATTCCGGGGTTGATATTACAACTATGGTCTCTTGAGCCTCTAGTTGCCTATTCAAAATAGCATCACAACTACATTATTGATCGAGGATGTGACATCTTATTTTAAATGCATTTATATTTCTTCCCGTATGAACCAAGCAAGGCGTTCTAGGTATATCTCTATCCTAGTCGCTAACCTACCCTTTATGTTACAAAAGAGAGGTCTTGCTCCCTATATTCTTCGTTCTATCCCAATGATTCTTCTCTCTAGTTCGCAAAGGGATTATAGATTTATTTTAATGGTCGCGAAGCATTAAAATAGTAAGCACAAGAATATAAGAACAACTAATATGATAAACAAATAATGAGTCAATCATTTAATTCAATAATTATGTAATTAGCTACCACAATTCTAGAACGAGAAGTTTAACTCCACATAGACATGGAGTAATTACAATAATTCATCCAAAGAAAAATGTAAAATAAATAATAAAGGAGAAGAAAAGATGAAACCAATATTCCTCGGCCTCCACGGCGGCTCCTAGCTCTTTGTAGGTTAAAAGTTTTCTAAAAATCGTGATTTGAGATGTATTTATAGAGTAGGAGAAAAATAACCCCTTTTCCTACTTGGATTTGGAGTAGAAAAAAAAGCTGGAAATTTCTGGGTTAGGCACCATAGCGCCAACTTCAGTCTTCTGAAGTTTGGGGCCTGGGGCGACGTGCCACCGATGCGCTAGCCTCACCTCTCACTAGTTTGGGGGCTGGGGCGATGCCCCACCGATGTGCCACAGCCTAGCTTTTCTTCCTTTGCTCTCTTTTTCTCCCAGAACATTGCTAACTCCATTCCAATGCTTTTATGCTTCCATTTTAGCTCTCATGGGTTGTTTTTCTCCATATTTTCCCTGCAAAGCATCTAATCACATATATTATCTCACCACCATGAAAATGCAAATAATCATAAGGATATACATCAATTTTTCCCTCAAAACAAGGCTAAAACATGGGTAAATGAGGCAATTAGGCGTATAAATACGCCTACGATCACCACCCCACACTTAAACCTTTGTTCGTCCTCGAACAAATCACTACACACCCTACAACATTTCACATCTTAAGACACCAATTGACCAGGTCTACTCACACCTAAGTTAACTAGACTGTTTAATCATGACCCATAATCCACTCATCATGCATACATCAATCATTTTTTCACAGACCCTTCATTGAAACCACACAACCTCTAAAACTGACTCTTCATGAAAAATATGGCCAACGTGATCATGTGTGAATATAGCCATCGTTAGTACACCAAGTTTTCACCATTTTGTGCCCTTACATTTAAGAGAGATGCCCATTTATCACATCATACATACATATTCAAATTGGGACATATAGATAAGAAATTCGCTCACTCTCTCAAAGAAAGTTTCATGCATACAAGATATACCATAGGCTTACCCTTAGTGTAATACTCTATTAACAAAGCATCAGAATTGTAGGATCAAAAGGACTTTTACAGGTTGTAATGTCGGCTAAGGGATGGGTAGGAACACTTTGGCCAATAGTGACTACTTTCCCTATGCACTTTAAGATGCTTACTTTAAACTTTTTCACTGTTTTCCTTATATTACCTCAACTTCAACTTATGTTAATGTTTCCCTTCAAACTCCCCCTTTATCTTTTGGTTTATTGCCCTTAACCTTCATTCACTTATTGGTATCAAGAAGATTAAGCTATTTTATTTTTGTTTGTTTTTGCTCTTCTTACTACCAATATACAAATTATTTTTTACAAGGGCACCACATCTAATTCTTATTTTTACCACAGTAACCTCCCTCTATCTTTTTACCTTTTCTCTTTTGTTCCCTTCTTCCTTTAAGTCTTTCAACTACAAAGTGCATTAGGGGCTCCTTGGATCACCTTAATATAGGATAATCAAATAAAAGGGATAGGCTAACATGCGTCTAGTCAAAGAAATAGTCTTAAGGCTCAAAAGGGCTTAACTAAGAATAATATAAAGGGTGGCACAAACAATAGTCAAAAAGAAGTGGCTTACAAAAAAATGCCTTGATCATATCCTAGATATCAATACTATGTTTCATTTCATACACACACGGAGTAAGTTCTAGATATCAAGATATACAAAAAATACAACAAACACTCACCACACATGGCACAATGGTTCAAAAATGGCTTCCTAAGACTTCATATTTACAACACAATCAAATTGAATGAATTAACATTATTGAGCCAATCTTTAGTTTTTTCTTTGAGTCAAGTTAAAAATCCTATGCGTCTCTAAATGAAGTTTCCTACTTTTTATGCCTTTTTTTAGTGAATTATCCATGACGTCTAGTGTATACTTAGGCGAAGCACCTAGCATTCAAAAGGCTATGGTTTCTAATCTTTCTCCTTTCTATGACTAATTTTCCCTCAAGACGGTCGTCATCAATCCATCATTGAGAAAATTTCTCTATCTATGACTAAAAAAATAAAAACTACTCTTAAAAACAAAACAAAATACTCGGTTCAAAGGGCACCCCCTCGGAAAAGAACCGAAAAGAAAAACCAAGGGGTGAATGAGGTATGCCTCTAACTAAAACAAAAAAATCTTTTTTTGTATTATTTTTTCTCCAATAAAATAAACTCCTATGACATACTCACCCTAAAACTCATAATTATCGGAAGATTCCCCATCCCACACTTAAAATCATGCTTTGTTCCCAAAGCAATTTATAGAAAAAGATGAAGAAGAAGGGTGAGAAATACTCCTTGAGGTCCTCTAGGGCCTAGCTAACATCATGCTTCTTCAATTTTGATGAAAAGGGGTGAACGACCCCACACTTAAGCTTAAACCATGCTCCTTAGCTTTCAAATTCGGGTACTCAAACTTCCCCAAACCTGCAAAATCAAAACAAAAACAAAAAAAAAATGTGACACTAAAAAAAAATAAGAAGTTACACTACTAGTTGGGTTGCCTCCCAACAATGCGCCTGATTTAACGTCACGGCGCAAATCCATCACTACACCACTTTTCTTTCCCCTTACAACTTATGAATTGTGCCCCTAACTTTGCATCAAACTTTCTTCTCCGCTCAAGGGGCGGTGGTATAAAGATGAAGGGACCAAGCAAAGGATGTCGCATCTTGCACTTTTTGGCCCTTAAGTGAGGAATGTCGTTTTGTCTTTTCGGTGTGGCAAATTTTAGAATGTAAGGACCTTGTTCCTCATCTACACACTTCTCAACTAGCTCAGGTGACTCAACCCAAATAATAAAAAGAGTAAAGTAATAACAAGATAAACCCAAATCAACAAACAATCCAAACACACTCAAGCCCAAAGATCATGAAAACCCAATAATTGTCAAGTGTAGGACCAAAAAGGCCTTACAATCACTCTTTTTCGTACCGATAAGCATGACAATGTAATATGAGCATATAAATTACCATATTAAGAGAAAATGCACCCAACAAGGCAAAGCACCCTCCAAACCAAGAGAATTGACCTGGAACTCCATCCAAATCCAAGCTATGTCCTAGGGCCCACAGTTATGCACAATGATAGAATAAAGCGAGAAGACACCAAAAATAAAGCGAAAATCATCGAGATGCTCTACTCTACTTCTAAAGCCTCCTAATAGCATACTAAGGATTCTATACTAGCCATAAAGATACTACAAGCTCCTAGGCTAAGGAGAAGCGTGAAAATTCTATACTATAATCCGAAATGGCTAATTTAAAGAGATAAACATGATTCAAGCCTAAATCTATCTAATATCCTACCTAACGTTCCAGTATCATACAAATATATAAAATCTCACTAAACTCAATCTAGAAGGTAAACTGTAACCTACCTCGGGGCCGAACTGCAAACACGAACCGTTACTCGTGTGCCTTCCCCTTCCGAACAGCCTCAGAAAGATTCCTCACTATCAAAAATATAATCTAGGTGTCAAGACGAGAAGAATGACACTCATATTGCTATATGGAAAATCAGGCCAAAAAATGACCCTCGAGGCCCGTGCAGCAAAACAGAAAATAAAATTCACAATATGCTTGCGGTGAATTTAGGAACCCATGCTCAGAATTTGAGCGCGAACAGAGTTTGTTTTGGGGCTCAAAACAGCCCCGAAGTACTACTAATTCATGAGAATAAAAGTGGAGAATTGCGATTTTCAAGGGCGGAAATGTACCAATTTGAAAGCAAGAATCGACCACAGACTGGAACTACAACTACCATGGACAAACAAGCTCACCAACGCAGCTTTAACCCAAGAAAAACCAAGCTTGTAAGAGCTTCAACAATGGAGGTTTTCAAGTTAAAAGAGAAGAACAAGGCTTGAAGAAGAAAAGGCTTACCAACGATAAAGGAGCGAGATTAACGATAATTTAGAGAATTCCCACGAGCCCACAATGTTCTTGAGTAATTAGAGTTGAGAAAAAAGAAGTTTGAGTTGAAAGAAGTGAAAGAAATGAGTTAAAAATTGTGAAAAACAAGAATTTAAAGGGGCTGGCCGCAGGCTGGCACTGTGGGCCCGGCCTGCAAAAAAAACCCAGCAGTTTTCCAAACTTCTCCGGGGCATTCCGGGCATGATCGGAACCCGATTCTCCCATACCGATAGAGCTATTTGAGTGAAAACGACATTCCGAACTCAATGGAATCAATGAATTTACAACGGAGGTTATTTTAAGGAAAAATGGGCCCCATGCCCAAAACTAACTCGGAACTCAATACCCCAAAATAAGTCCGGAAGCCCCCGGACTCAAACCAAAGGTTCTCCTAGCCCAAAGTCGACATTCCGGGGTTAATAGCGTGGACAAAATTTCTATCTGAGGCCGTCTTCTCTGAATGTTGGCCAAATTCAACCCTACCTGCCAAACTGGCTTGAAAACACAGAAAGCAACACAAAACCAAACCGAAAGCACTCAGACCCAGACCAATGGTCCTACTGGACCAAAATCCCTATTCCGAAGCCAAGGAACTGTCGAAATTGGATTCTGAGCATGTTTACCAAGAAAGTTAACCAAATTCAAAGATTTTCTAAGTTCAAGATCTAAAACAGGAAAGTGGTCATAACGACCTAACGAACCGCCCGGGCACCGATCCGTCAGTCCTGACAATTCATAAATGACCTGTAGCCGCTGTGAAAAAGCTCGAAAAATGAAAAAAGCATGAAAAGAAGGAAAATGATCAGGAAGGTCATTACACTGGCTGACACTGTTGTGTGCAGTCAGCCATACCCACGCATGGGCGATGTTCTGGCTGGTTCCATGATAGCAACTAGCAGCCAACAGCCAAGGCTACTCAAGAATCTTCTTGGATGGTCCCTCGGGAACACATCTGGGTCCCATGAACACAAATGAACTATGCTACTCAACTAAAAATTGTATTTCTGACTCAACAAAATCAATGAAAATCCCATCAGAGGTCAATTTAACAAAAAGTGGGCTCCACGCCCAAAACCAGCTTTAGGCCAACTTTTTCAAAATAGAACTCCATGACCCAAAATGAGTCCGGAAGCCTCGGGACCTGCACCAAAGGTCCCTCTAGCCTAAAGTCGACATTCCAGAGCTAACAAAACCGATGAAATTTCCATTCGAGGACGTCTTCTCCAAATATTGACAAAAGTCAAACTTCCAAGTTCAAGAGGCTAGAAATACAAAAAGCGACAACAAACTAAACCAAAAGCTCTCAGACCCCAACCAAGGGTCCATCTAGACCAAAATCCACGCTCCGTAGCTAATGAAACTATGGAAATTTGATTCTGAGCATGCTTACGAAGATTGTTGACCGAAGTCAATGATTTTCTAAGTTTAAGCTCTAAAACAAGAAAACAGTCATAACGACCAAACGAACGGCCAAGGCACCAAACCACCGATCCCAACAATCCATAAATGACTTGGGGCTGCTACAGGGATGTTCTAACAGTACAAAGAACACTAAAACATGGGAATGACCGGAAGGGTCATTACACATTAGAGTAGAAACTAGAAATCCTTTTATTACTTATGTAACAAAACTATATACTGACCTGGTTTCTCATAGTGAGATATGTAGGCAACGCATATCGGGTTTGGTCTCTTTATTTAGAAAAATTCCAAACTATTTTTTTATGTACCTTGAACTACATTTTGACCTGATTCTCTTGGTGAGATACGTAGGCAACCTATATAAGGTTCGGTCTCACCATAATATAAATTTAGCGTACTTTTTAAAAGACAAAACTTGGGAAGATTTTTGGAAGACACGCGCAAAGGATGATTAGACAATGCCAAGTCACAGTTGATTCAATCTACTGAAGAAGAAGTAAATAGATAAAGGAAGTTTTATTTTGATTCACAATTTAAGAGTTGACAGATAGTTTTACAATCTATATACATATCTTTATATATATTTACATATATATCCTTCAGATGCTTATATTTTCTTTAAAAAGATTTTACTACTTGTTCATTTATCAAGTTCCAAATGGAGGTCACAAGGTCTGAATAAACAGGATGAATGGAGGGCCAACAAAGTCAAGCCTCAAGTCAACATGAATCAACACCCTCTCCCAAACTAAGAATTTTTCTTTGAGTGCAGGAATGACAAATATACAAGATGGCAATATTGGAGCAATGTTAAGATTACCAATTATGGCTGAAAGGCGTCATTTGCCCCCCATGGCCTCGCCTTAATAAGACAAATGACTTCATCTCTCACTTTCTCTTTGATTTAATCCTTCGATTCATTATAACTTTATATTTGCATTGACGTCTTTACCATAATTTCGTAGTTGACATTATTTTGAAATAGGTGGGAACAAAAATCAATTCCATTAAAGGCTTCACTCGACCCACTATGAAATTGCACATCAAAAATCAAATACAACATTCAGTCAGTCACAATCATCATCCACAATGGCAACCAAGCGACTTCATTTATTTTATTCACTACTTTACTAATTACTTTTATAATTCACTTTAACGAATTTAATAACTTTACCTTGAACTTTACAGACATCATTGAGTCCCCAAAGAAAATCAGAGGCCGCATTTCTCATTAAAGTCCTCGATGACAACAAGAGACTCATCTACATAAGCCAAACGACTATACACTTACTTTACTCTCTACTTTAGAAATGACTTTAAATCACTTTACCTACTTTAATGACTTTACCTTAAATATTACAGACATTATTGAGTCCCCTAAGATAATCGAAATCCTTATTTATTATTGAAGTTCCCAAAGACAATCGAAGACTCATTTGTATAAGCCAAACGGCTATACACTTACTTTACTCTCTACGTTACCAATTACCTTAATCCACTTTACCTACTTTAATGACTTTACCATAAACTTTACAGACTTCATTGAGTCTCCAAAGATAATCGGAGGCCTTATTTATCATTGAAGTCCCCGAAGTTAATCGAAGACTCATCTGCATAAGTCAAATGGCTATACACTTACATTACTCACTACTTTACCAATTACTTTAATCTACTTTACCTACTTTAATGACTTTACCATAAAATTTACAGACATCATTGAGTCCCCGAAGACAAGCGGAGGCCTCATTAATCATCAAAGTCCCTGAAGACAACCAGAGACTCATCTGCATAATTCAAAATGGCTATACACTTACTTTACTCTCTACTTTACCAATTATTTTGATCCACATTACCTACTTGAACAACTTTTACCTTAAAGTTTACAGACATCAGTGAGTACCCAAAGAAAATCAGAGGCCTCAGTTATCATTGAAGTCCTTAAAGACAACTGGAGACTCATCTGCATAAGCCAAATGGCTATACAATTACTTTACTCTCGATCTTACCAATTATATTAATTCACTTTACCTACTTTAATGACTTTACCTTAAACTTTATATATATATTTACCATCTAGAAAACAATGGGAGTCGTCATTTGTCGTTAAGTCCCTGGAGACAATAAGAGACAATATATGACTATAAAACTTCATAATTTCATAAGCCTCATGGCCTCATCATCATTCTAACACTCATATTTATTATCATTTTAACTTTTTTTATGTATATTTTATGCTTTAACTTTACCCCAAACATATTAGTAATTTTAATACAAATTTCAGATAACTTTTTTTTGGATGTTACAAGACATTTATCATTGAGCAAAATACATCAAATTTGATATTAAAACATATATATTACTTCAACTCATCATACCTTTCTTTTTCATCGCCATACGGCTTCACACTTATTTCAATTTATATTTTATTTTTTACTCTATGTTTTTTCTTACTCAGATTTGCTTGCTACTTTTAATTATGTTTTGACAGAAAATATAGTATACATATACCAATTACAACAACAAGATATGCATCACAACGTGGAGTTATATCTTAGCAGTGAACTGGGGGAAATTTGGTAAAGAGGAATATGAAACTCTCTAGCAGAGGTCAAGGATGTACTGTCAAACTCAATTCTGCCTGCGTCCCAAAAATACTTGACATGTAGGTTACCCCAATTTACTTTCATTCCCAATGATAAATCTCTACTCAATAAACTCTTTTAATAATCGTTCCACTCCATTTACTACCTACTTTCTCTATAATTCAACACTGGGGCAGCTTTTGAGGATCACGCCTTTATGTGTTAACTCAATCTTAGGGTGTCAAGGAAACTTGTCTAGTAGAGTCCTACTTATGAGTGTGTTGTCGAACATATTTATAATTAGGAGGATATGTACGTACCATCCATTCTTGAACGCTCTTATTACCTGTCTTTAACTCCTCAGAACTTCCAAATCCTATAGTAACACTCTTCTGAAAACTCTCAAACAACATATGGCTCGATTCTCGTGGAACTCGAAATATGTAGGTGACTCGAAATCGAGGTTCGGACATGATATTCAAAACATCTTATAATCTTTTCTTACACCCTCCTACCCTATAACCTTCCCACGTTTGTATCGATTCATTCTTTCAAGGCTATATTTATTGGTTAAGATAAAATTGGCTACCAAGTGAACTTTCTTTGCCCAAAAAACTGTCACTACCTTATTTCTCGGTTATGATGGCACCTACAACCCCCTAGTAGGTGAACCAATCCCCGTAACCCAGAACGGTCAGTAATGGGCTACTATTTAACAATTTAAGCAAAAGAATAGTTTAATAAGCGGAAGCAAGGGAACAAGATGAAGAAAAATAGATAACAGGAATATATACATACATATGCGGAAGCTAAACCAAACCAAAAATCTAGTATCATAGTATAGAGCTGGAACTACATATAAGGAGTACGAAGCAACCAAAATAATATATACACAAATGTCTCCGAGTAGCAATAGATTACATAAATAAAAAGATAAACTAAAAGCTAAGGTTCGGTTGCCAAGAGCTCACCCTCAGTATCGATAGTACAAAATCTCTAAGCACGACTCATAGCAATCTAGCGGTGATGTCCCACACTAGGATCTACACCAGAAGATGCAGAGTGTAGTATGAGCACCAATTGTAAGCAAGCGGTACCCAGTAGGTATCATTGGCCTACTGGGCACATATAAGATAAAAGAACAGTAATGAACAAAATAGAAATAGATAGTCACAGAAGGCAGCGAATAGGTACACGGAAACTAGCCCAGAGGGAAGACAACAGAAAGTAATATATAAGGCTAGCAAGTGGAATATATACACAACAGGCACAGGTAAAGGTAAGAAATGGCGCACCTGGGATCCTTGCAAGGGATCCTTGCAATAATAGTATATAGTAATTTTAGAAGTGGACGGTATACCGGTAACCTCAAGTACAAGTGAAGGGAGGAGGAGAATAAAGATAGGAATGCTCGGGAAAACAGGAATAAATAACCAACTTAATCATACCAAACTCAAGCCAAGAACTAAAAACCTCTCAATATCCTATCTCACATATATATAACCATGACAAGGTGTAGAACAGTGATAAAGTAACAAGCATCTACCTAAAGTCCCCTGGCTGCCCATACAATCGGGGAACGCAATCAAGTGAAAACAAACCCTTCGTCCGCCCATACAACCAGAGTGTACACTCAACAAACAGCAAATAAAAGTGGAATCTTACACAAATAAATGATATGATATGATATGACGAACTAAGTGTAACCATAGTGTCAGTATGTTATCCCCTCCGGTGCCCCAAAGGTACTATAAAGGGGGGATCCATGGAAGGACTTCTCCCGAGTATATCTACTCTACCGTACACCTCTAACCCCAGTCACCCTTTTGTCCGTAGCACTTGGTCCGGAATGACAGGGTCCATGAAGATCTACTCGTAGACCACATACTACACTTTAACCTCAAAACATCAGCCCGGAGTGCCACTGGATCCCAACTAGTACTCAAATGCTCGAAATGCATGCCTGGATTCTATCCAGGTCTAAATTGATGAAATAAGTCTCATAAACCACCTTCAAGGGTGCAGTGCCCGGGCGTATCCGAGTCTAAAATAGTGGTAAAATAGGTATGTCGCTCGGCCTTACTGAGTCTAATATCCATTTTCACCAATAACAGGGTAAATCTAGCACCTCAGTTCAACCAAGTCGAATATATAGAAGGAAAACTATGACAGGTCTTTCTTTTAACTTTTTTTACCCCAAGAAGATCCATTAAGAGATGCCAAACCATTTCATAATCAATTTTACCAAAAATGGGCCCCACGGGCCATGAAAGGTTTAGTAATCATCAATAGAAGGCCTGAAGCCAAAACCATAGTAAAATCATGAAGAAAATCCTTTTATATGTATGATGATGGCATGCTCAATCACAATCAATATCCCAACAGCTCACAATCAACCTATCGGCCCTACACATGCTCAATCATTCTACAACACAGATAGCTAGCTTTATAATAGTAATAATGATGTCCGGGACTCATGGACATTCCTAATATCCCACCATCTATATTTCAGAGTCTATACAAGGCCACACAGGATCACAAGGGTAAATAGAGCGTATAAAACAAATACTACAAACATCAAAGGAAGGAAAGTAACCGAACATGAATAAGCTATCAAGGCCAGTGGTACCAACCTGGTAAACCAAACCCAAGGATGCCCATTATTATAATTTTATCCTATATCTGCGTAGTCTAAAGGGTTTAAACTGTAACCTACCTGTCGTCTGATGACAAGCAACTGGGATAACAATATCCAAGCACGAATCGCTCCTATAAATCCTGAATGATAATCAAACTATTAAAAACATAAATAATACATTAAAATGAGTCTAACGATACCCATAATGCTACAATTATAGCCAGGTCAAAATTTGGGTCAAAAGCGAACCCACAGGGCCCAAGTTAACAAAAAATAGAAAGAAGCACGATGACCACAATGATGCCAAGAAGACATGCTCCAAAAATGAGCAATTTTTGCCAATGGAAAAGGCTCCAAACAGCCCACTCAAGAGAGGGCTTAAAGTTGGAATTTTAAGAAGAAAAATCTGAAATTGGAACAAGAAAACTTACCACAACGAGAGAAACACACCAAGAAAATGAAATCACAGAATTTACAGAACATGCAACTCCAAGGAGGCAGATGCTTCAAGGAAAAAACAAGCTTTTAGAATTTATAGCCATGGAAGTTCAACAATGGAGGAAAAAAGGGAAACTTGGGAAGGAGACTTACCAAAGTAACCAAGGGAGCAAGCTTTCTCTTCAATGGAATGAATTCCCAAGCCTTGGAACTGTTTTGAATACTTAGGAGGAGAGAAAGTTGAGTTTTGGTGTTGGAATAGTGAAGGAACAGGGCTGTAAAATCGAATTAACAAGAAATATATAGCTTATGGCCGCTGGTCAGCGCTATCGCGCTAAACCAGCGCCATCGCGCTAAGGGAGCGCAGGCGCAAAGACGTGCTCGCGCGCAAAGGGTGCTATCTGCGCTGGCAAGAAGCGCTAGCCTGGGCGCTATCGACGCTAGCCTGGTGCCATCGCAAACAAGGGCCGGCCACAGCCTAGCATGATCGCGCTACCTTGGTGTCGTTGGCACTGAAGGCCTGCAACTGCACTAAAACCAACTGGAATTTCCACGGGGCATTCCGGGAATAATTTAAAACCAATATTCAAAAACCAATAATGCTAATAGAGTTGAAATGACATTTTGGACTCAAAAGGATCGATGAAACTTCCATACGAGGTCATTTTAGAGAAATTTTGACCCAAGTCAACGCTAACTAAAATCAATCAACTAGCCGAAATGAGCTTGGCTCACCCGACACCCGAACCAACCACCAACCTAACCCAAACTCATCTTTTCAGAGCTGATAGAATCATCAGATTTTGAATCTGACGCTCCGATCATTGAAAGCTGACCCAAGTTACACTTTCAACTCCAAATGGCCTGAAAATAGAGAGAGCAACACAAAACCCACACCGGAAGTTCTCAGGCCTCGACTAAAGATCCAACTAGACCAAACTCAATGCTCTGAAGCTAACAAAACTATTGGAAGTTGATTCCGAGCACGTTAGCTAAGAATGTTGACTAAAGTCAATGATATTCTAAGTTGAGGCTCTAAAATAGGCAAACGGCCCAAACAACCAAATGAATGACCAGGGCACCGAACTACCAGTCCCAGCAAGCCATAAATGACTTGGGGTCACTACAAAAAAGCTCTAACAGTACAATGAATGCGTAAATATGAAGATGACCAGAAGGGTCATCACAACATCTACTACTAAAAAGACTTTCATCCTCAAAAGTCAAGAAGGGAGTACCTGAAGGCTCAAAAAACTGCGGATACTGAGCACACAACTCGCTCTCAGTCTCCCAAGTAGCCTCCTCGATCAGATGTTGCCTCCACTAAACTTTCACAACCAAAATCTCCCTAGATCTCAATCTCCTAATATCTCTGTCCGGGATAGCTATCGGCTCCTCAACAAAGGATAAACTCTCATTTATCTGATTCGAATCCAATGCAACACATGAGACTCATCTGGCACATACCGGCGCAACATCGAGACATGAAAAATGGGATGCACAATTGAAAACATCGGGGGCAAATCTAACATGTAAGCCATACTACCAACGCTCTGAAGAATCTCAAATGGCCCAATGAACCTGGGGCTAAGCATGCCTCGCCGACCAAATCTCATCATGCCCTTCATGGGCGATACTCAAAGGAATACCAAGTCAAAAAAACTGAACTTCAAAGCACAAAGTCTATGATCAGCGTAGCTCTTCTGCCTACTCTGGGATGCTCTAAGTCTATCCTGAATCAAATGGACTTGGTCCAAGGAATCTCTAAGAAAATCTGTACTCTGCGGTCTGGACTCTAAACCATCAAACCAACCAATCGGCGATCTGCAATGCCTACCATACAAAGCCTCAAAAGGTGCCATGTCGATGCTCGAATGAAAACTATTATTGTAAGCAAACTCGGCCAATGGCACAAAATGATCCCAAGAACCTCCAAAGTCAAGAACACAATCCCGAAGAATGTCCTCCAGGACCTGAATGGTCCTCTCGGACTGGCCATCTGTCTGAGAGTGGAAAAATGTACTAAGATGAACCTCTGTACCCAAATCCCTCTGTATAGCTCTCTAGAACTGAGATATGAACTGAGTTCCGCAGTCTGAAATGATAGAAGCTGGGACCCCATGCAACCGAACAACCTCAGGAATGTAAATCTGAGCTAATCTCTCTGCACCATAAGAAGTCTAAACCGATAAGAAGTGGGACGACTTAGTCAGCCGATCCACAATCACCCAAATGGAGTCAAAACCCCGAGAAGTATAAGGCAAACCAACAACGAAGTCCATAGTAATACCTTCCCACTTCCACTCAAGAATGGGAAGTCATTGCATCAAACCACCAGGCCTCATGTGCTCAAACTTAACCTCCTGACAGTTCAAGCACCATGATACAAACTCTTCTACGTCCCGCTTTATACCGCTCCACCAGTAAAGTTGTCTCAAATCTCTATACATCTTCGCGGTGCCAGGATAAATAGAGTATCTAGACCAATGTGCCTCACAAAGTATCAACTGAATCCAATCTCCAACCCTTGGAACACAAAGGCAACTTTCAAACCTCAGAATACCATTAGAACCCAAAGTAGCCCGTCTGGCCTCTCCCCGAACTACCTGATCACAAAGGTCACACAAACTCGGATCCTTAAACTGTCGGCCCTGAATCTGATTAACTAGAGTACAATAAACCTTAATACTGGCAAGAACTCTGCTAGGATCTAACAAGTCAAGCCTAACCAAATGGTTAGCCTAGGATTGGATGTCCAAGGACAACGGTCGCTCAGAAACTGAAAGTGAAGCTAGGCCGCCCATACTCACCGCCTTCTGACTCAAGGCATCTGCTACCATATTTAACTTGCCCGGATGGTATTGAATAGTAAAATCATAGTCCTTCAATATCTCAATCCATCTTTTCTGCCTCAAGTTCAGCTCTCGCTGACTCGTAATGTATTGAATACTATGGTGATCAGTGAATATCTCGCAATGAACTCCATATAAGTAGTGTCTCTAGATCTTGAGCGTGAAGACTACCTCCGCCAACTCTAAGTCATGAGTGGGGTAGTTGTGCTCGTGAACCTCCAGCTGCCTCGACATATATGCTATCACTCGACCCTGTTGCATCAACACACAACCAAGACAAACCCCGAAAGAATAAAAATACACGGGGAAACTCTGACCCTCAACCATCAAAGTCAAAACTGGAGCTGAAGTCAATAAGGCCTTAAGCCTTTTGAAGCTATCCTCGCACTGATCACCACTGAAATGGAACATCCTTCCTAGTCAGCATAGTAAAGGGTGCTGATATGGAAGAAAAACCCTCAACGAACTGTCTGTAGTACCCGGCTAACCCAATAAAGTTGTGAACCTCGGTAGGAGTAGTAGGTCTAGGCCAATCACGAACCGCCGAAATCCTACCCGGATCAACTCTAATCCCATCCTTAGACACCACGTGCCCTAGGAATGCAATCTACTCAAGCCAAAACTCACACTTTAAGAACTTGGCATAAAGCCGATGATCTCTCAAAGTCTGAAGTACAGTCCTCAAGTGCTGCTCATGCTCACTCTACTCCTCGAGTATATCAGAATGTCATCAATAAAGACTATCACGAACATATCCAAGTACATGCTAAGCACCCTATGCATAAAGTCCATGAATGTTGCGGGGGCATTAGTCAACCCAAAAGACATCACCAGGAACTCACCAGGAACTCATAATGGCCATAATAGGTCCCAAATGTTGTCTTAGGGATGTCCTCCACCCTAATCCTCAACTGATGGTAGTCGGACCTCAAATCAATCTTCTAAAACACATATGAACCCTAAAATTGATCAAACAAGTCATTAATCCTCAGCATCGAATACCTATTCTTCACTGTCACCTTATTCAGCTGTCGATAATCAATACACATCCACATCAACCTATCATTCTTCTTCACAAAGAGAACAGGAGCACCCCAAGGAGACACACTCGATCTAATGAACCCCTTAGCTAACAAATCCTGGAGCTGCTCCTTAAGCTCTCTTAACTCAGCAGGAGCCATATGGTAGGGAGAAATAGAAATGAGCCTGGTGCCCGGCTCACTCAATAGAAGAATCAATATCTCTCTCAGGTGGAAGGCCTAGCAGGTCTGTAGGAAACACATATAGGAAGTCTCTAACCACAGGAACAGACTCAGGAGATGAAAGGTCAACACTAGCATCTCAGACATATGCTAGATAAGCTAAACACCCACGGGAAATCAACTTCCTAGCTCAAAGACAAGAGATGAACCAGATGGTGTGCGATTGACAGAAACCTGCCACAAACCGGGGATACACCGAGCATGACTATGGTAATGATCTTGGTATAAAAATCCAAAACTGTGCGGTGGGAGGATAACCAGTCCATGCCTAGTATCACATCAAAATCTAACATATCAAGGATAATCAAATCACTCCAAGTCTCTGAATCACCAATACATATCATGCAAGATCTCACAATCTGATCCACTACTTAAGAATCTCCTACTGGGGTCGAAATAGAAATAGGAACAAATAATGGCTCACTAGTCAACCCTAAACAAGGCACAATTAGGCAGATACATATGAACAAGTGGATCCAGGATCAAATAACGCCATAACAGACTGATGGCATAAAGAAATCATACAGATAATCACAGCATCTGAGGCCTCCGCCTCTGGTCTCCTAGGGACCGCATAAAACTGACGACGACCTCTACCTTCCCGATCGCCATCCCTACCACCTGCTCTACCACGCAGGGCACCACCCCTATCCTAACCACTACACCCTCTGGCTGGATGCTGAACTGCTCACAAAAGCTCGGCCAGCTGAGCGGCTGACTGAACTGTACCCCACTGGGGGAAATCTCTAGCATAATTGACAACAACAACACACTCATAACAAGGCCCTGATGGCCTGTACTGTCGAGATAGACCAGCAGAATCTGAATATCCACCATGGCCTAATGCACAGAGGCTGCACCCCTCGAAAACTGACCCTGCTCAAACTGAGAACTACCAAAAGTCTGAAGTAAACCCTGAACTGGTCAGCTAGACTGGCCTTGGTGTTGTTGTGGCTGATAACCCTGGCCCCACTGGCCTGAACCTCTACCACTATGTCTAGAACCACTGTAGCTACCCTAATAACGAGGCCTTTTATCTCTAGCCCCCTGATCATGTCGATGCAAGTCCTCTATAGTGCGGACATAGTCTACAATAGCCTAAAATGACTGACCACTAGAAACCAATATCTCAGCTGGCTTTCTAAGCTTTGTCAGCAATCCCCAAACAAACCTGTGAATCCTGTCTGGCTAAGTAGGAATGATCATAGCTCTAAATGGAGCAAGCTGATGGAGACGGGTCTCATACTCAGATACATACATAGATCCCTGCATAATCCTGGTGAACTGCTCTCGGTGACACTCATGATCACTCTGAGGTAGGAACTTTGCCATGAAGTCCTCATAAAACTCAGACCTAGGCATCGGAGGTGATGTAGAAGGTCTGCAAGCAACCTATGCCCTCCATCATAACTTCGCTGGACCCTCCAATTGATACGTAGTATATCCAACCCCATGAGTCTCTAGCAAACCCAGATGGTATAACATCTCCTCACAGGTAGTACTGAAGGCATGTGGGTCCTGGCCCGATGTACCAGCAAACCTCGGTGGTGTCAATCTCAGAAACCTACTCAAGGCCTTCTGCTCCCCATTTGTCATAACAAGGCAAGGAGCAAGAGGCTGTGAAATCGCTAGAATTGGAGTGACCTCAGCACAAGGAGTCACAGTGGTAGGCTACGCTCCTGAACTCTGAACACCCTAGTAGGCAAACCAATCCTCGTAGCCCGTAACATTCAGTAATGGGCTACTATCTAACAATTTAAGCGGAAGAATACTTTAATAAGTGGAAGCAAGGGAACAAGATGAAGAAAATAGATAACAGGAATATAAACATATATATGTGGAAGCTAAACCAAATCCAAAACTTGGTATCATAGTATAGAGCCGAAACTACATCTAAGGAGTATGAAGCAACCAAAAAAAATACACAAGTCTCAAGTAGTAATAGAGTACATAAAGCCAAAGATAAACTAAAAGCTAAGCTCCCATCGCAAAGAGCTCATCCTCTGTCTGGATAGTCCAAAATCTCCAAGCATAACTCACAGCGATCTAACAGCGATGTCCCACACTAGGATCTGCACCAAAAGATTCAGAATATAGTATGAACACCGATTGATAGAAATTGGTACCCAGTAGGTATCATAGGCCGACTGGGCACATATAAGATAAAAGAACAGTAATGAACATAACAGAAACAGATAGTCACAGAAGGCAGCGAATAGGTATACGGAAACTAGACCAGAGGGAAGACAACATAAAGCAACATATAAGGCTAGCAAGTGGAATATATACACAACAGGCACATGTGAAGGTAAGAAATAGCGCACCTAGGATCCTCACAATAATAGTATATAGTACGTTTAGAAGTGGACGGTATACCAGTAACCTCAAGTACAAGGGAAGGGAGGAGGAGAATAAAGATAGGCATGCTCGGGAAAACAGGAATAAATAACCAACTTAATTATACCAAACTCAAGCCAAGAACTAACAACCTCTCAATATCCAATCTCACATTTATATAACCATGACATGGTGTAGAATAGTAATAAAGTAACAAGGGTCTACCTACAGTTCCCCGACTGCCCATACAATCGGGGAACATAATCAAGTGAAAATAAACCCTCCGGCTTCCCATATAACTGGAGCGTACATTCAACAAATAGAAAACAAGGGTGGAATATCACACAAATGAATGATATGATATGATATGATAAACTAAGTGTAACCATAGTGTTAGTATTTTATCCCCTCCGATGCCCCAAAGGTCCAGTAAAGGCAGGATCCATGGAAGGACTTCTCCCGAGTACATTTACTCCAGCGTACACCCTACCCTCGGTCACCCTTTTGCCTGTACCACTTGGTCCGGAATGACAGGGTCCATGGAGGTCTACTCGTAGACCACATACTACACTCTAACCTTAAAACATCAGTCCGGAGTGCCACCGGATCCCAACTAGTACTCAAATGCTTGAAATGCATGCCTGGAGTCTATCTATGTCAAAATTGATGAAATAAGTCTCATAAAACCCCTTCAAGGGTGCCCGGGCATATCCGGGTCTTAAATAGTGGTAAAACAGGTCTGTCGCTTGGCCTCACCGAGTCTAATATCAATTCTCACCAATAATAGGGTAAATCTAGCACCTTGGTTCAAACGGGTGCAATATATAGCAGGAAAACTGCGACAAATCTTTCTTTTAACTTTTCTTACCCCAAGAAGATCCATTAAGATGATGCCAAACCATTTCATAATCAATTTTATCGAAAATGGGCCCCATAAGCCATGCAAGGTTTAGAAATCATCAAAAGAAGGCCCGAAGCTAAAACCATAGTAAAATCATGAAGAAAATCCTTTTATATGTATGATGATGGCATGCTCAATCACAATCAATAGCCAGCCAACTCACAATCAACCTATTGGCCCTGCACAGGCTCCAATCGTTCTATTGCACAGATAGCCAGCTCTATAATAGTAATAACGATGTGCGGAACTCATGGACATTCCCAATATCCCACCATCTATGTTCCAGAGTTAATATAAGGCCACACGGGACCACCAGGGTAAATAGAGCGTATAAAACAAATACTACAAACATCGGAGGAAGGAAAGTAACTGAACATGAATAAGCGGTCAATTTTTGTGGTACCAACCTGGTAAACCCAACCCAAAGATGCTCATTATTACAATTTTATCCTATATATATGCAAAGTCTAAAGGGTTTAAACTGTAACCTACCTGTCATTCGATGACAAGGTTCTAGGAAAACAATATCCAAGCCCGAATTGCTCCGAGAAATCCCGAATGAAAATCAAATTGTCAAAAACATAAATAATATGTTAAAACGAGTCTAATGATACCTATAATGCTATAATTGTAGTCGTGTCAAAATTTGGGTCAAAAGTGGGCCTACGGGGCCTACAACTCAAAACCCAAAAATGGAAAGAAGCACGATAACCACAATGATGCCAAGAAGATATGCTCCAAAAATGAGCAATTTTGGCCAAGGGAAAAGGCTCCAAATAGCCCTCTCAAGAGATCGCTTAAAGTTGGAATTTTAAGAAGAAAAATCGGAAATTGGAGCAAGAAAACTTATCACAACGAGAGCAACATGCAAATAAGATGAAATCACTAAATTTACGAAACATACAACTCCAAAAAGGTAGATTCTTCAAGGTAAAACCAAGCTTTTAGAATTTATAGCCATGGAAGTTCATCAATGGAGTAAAAAGGGGAAATTGGGGAAGGAAACTAACCAAATTAACCAAGGGAGCAGTCTTTCTCTTCAATGGAATGAATTCCTAAGGCTTGGAACTGTTTAGAACACTTAGGAGGAGAGAAAGTTGAGTTTTGGTGTTGGAATAGTGAAGGAACAAGTCTGGAAAATTGAACTAACAAGAAATATATAGCTGATGGCAGCTGGTCAGCGCTATCGCGCTAAACCAGCGCCATCGCGCTAAGGGAGGGTCAGGCGCTAAGGCGTGATCACGTGCAGAGGGAACCATCGACGCTGGCCTAGGATCCATCGGTGCTGGACTGGCGCCATCACGCACAAGGGCCGGCCACAGGCAAGCCCGATCGCGTTGCCTGGGCGTCGTTGGCGCTGAAAGCCTGCAACTGCACTAAAACCAGCTGCACTAAAAATTTCCACGGGGTATTTCGTGCATAATCAGAAACCGATATTCAAAAACCAATAATGCTAATAGAGTGGAAACGATATTCCGCACTCAACGAGATCGATGAAACTTCCATACGAGGTCATTTTGGAGAAATGTTGACCCAAGTCTACGCTAATTAAAACCAACCAACTAACTGAAATAAGCTCGGCTTACCCGGGACTCGAACCAATTGACCAACCTAACCCAAACTCATCATTTCGAAGCTGATGGAATAGTCGAATTTTAAATCTGATACTCCGATCATTGAAAACTGACCCAAGTTACACTTTCAACTCTAAATGGCCTGAAAAGAAGAAAGAGCAACACAAAACCCACACTGTAAGTTCTCATACCTCGACTAAAGGTCCAACTAGACCAAACTCAATGCTCTAGAGCTAATGGAACTATAGGAATTTGATTCCAAGCACGCTAGCTAAGAATATTGACTAAAGTCAATGATATTCTAAGTTAAGGCTCTAAAACAGGCAAACGGCCCAAACGACCAAACGAACGACCAGGGCACCTAACTACCGGTCCCAGCAAGCCATAATTGACTTGGGATTGCTACAGAAAAGATCTAACAACACAATGAATGCATAAATGCTAAGATGACCGAAAAGGTCATCACAAAAACTCTTACATTATCTCCGTTCAAAGAGGGGCAACTGTTGACACCCAATTTTATCCCTCTTTTCTTCTAATTTATTTCGTTTGGATTCTAATTTTTTAATAAATTAAATATCTTATATTTTACTATTGTTTTCATTTATTATAATTATTATAGTTATTACCTTTTAGATATTATTATTTCTACTATTTTAAATTTTATTATTATTATTTTTTATTATTATTGTTATTATCATTTTCACCATTTTTTAAAGATTACGAATATATTACCAACATTACTACTATTACATTATTACTATTTTATTTAAAATTGATAATTGATACTTTATTTCAAGTTTTATATTTACTAAATTAATTATATGTAGTTTACTACATAATTATAATTTTTCATCATATATATTATACTAATTATAAAATTAGAAGCCTAAGGAAATTTCAATGA
This sequence comes from Jaltomata sinuosa, assembly GCA_003996215.1. Classification (NCBI taxonomy): domain Eukaryota; kingdom Viridiplantae; phylum Streptophyta; class Magnoliopsida; order Solanales; family Solanaceae; genus Jaltomata; species Jaltomata sinuosa. The sequence goes on from QJPP01003433.1 coordinate 44,104, forward strand.
AAAAAGGGAGAAAACCAAGTCAAAACTAGTCTATTTTTATCTCTAAATCTGTCCAAATTTTGGCCCAAAATGCAGCCCTAAATCTTGTTCATTTAGCCCAAATTCGGAACCACCTTTAGAAATAACATCAAAATTTTAAAGAAAAGGGAAATCCCTCTGAAACCTAATCATAAACTACATAGCCACACTTGTCTTCTTCCCCTATTTTTCATATCCATACAAACATCCACTTTTCCTTGACAATGATAGACTTTGACCATTCTATTTTCGTGCAAGTCTTGGCACCTTTTGTCCTTCAATGATTCAGCAAAAACAAAGGAGGCCAACAATTGTTTTGATGATATGATGCAGAGAATCACTTGGCAGATTCAAACGACTCCTTTGAAGCCAAAAAGGTCGACTCGTGACCCCCTCTGATCCAATTTTTGAATTTTGAATTTGAAAATTCTAACCATAATTTTCTCCTATAAATATATCCTCAGCGAAAGACAGGATTGAACACTTACAATAACACCACTATCTCTACTGACAAAATATTTTGGTTCTCTTCTCTACTTTTCTAAATTTTCTATGAATAATGAGTGTAGATTTGAGGCTTGACGATGACCCTAGTTCACTGCTCCATACAAGGTGATATTTGCTCCCTCTCTTATTTCATTTTTGTTTCAGGTTTCATAACAAATGAGTTGTGCTTGGTTTGTTCTCTATCCCGTAACAATATGCGGTGATAATAGAACATGTTGGATATTGATAGTTTAAACTTTGAGGGCAACTAATTATTTTCCATGATTCATGTCACGACCTAATTTTTTAGGTCATGATGGAACCTACAACTCTCCAGTAGGCGAACCAATCCCCATAGCCCGAAACGGTTAGTAATGGGCTACTACCTAACCAATTACGTACAACAAGCAGAAATAAGCAGAAGCTGAATATAAAGATAAGACACGCGGAAGCAACAACCCAAAATATATAAAAAAAAATGATACTACATCCACCCCAAGACTTGGTATCGACAGTACAGAAGCTTCTAATAGAATACAAGCGCTAGAAGTAACAAAATACAATATAAATTTGCCTCCAAAAGTACAAGGAGCAACAGTACAACAGATGAGATATAGACAAGCCCCGACCGTCAGGCGCTCACCCTAGTCTCGAACCTCCCAAAAGCCGCACAAGTCTCCAATGCGATCAATGGAAAAAGCTCAACTAATATCTGCACTAGAAAGATGCAGATGTGTAGTATGAGCACCAAGACAATGGGTACTCAGTAGGCATCATCGGCCGACTAAGCGCATATAAGATATAAAAATAGTAAGTAGCATAAATCAAGAAAGCAGTCACGGAAGCAATAGATAAAGCACAAGGAACTAGCACATAGAATAGGCAACCAAGAGTTATAAGCATACACTGCTAGCACTAAAGATATACATAACACAGAAACACAGGTGTAAGAAAGAAGAATGCACCTAGAATCCTTGTAACAATAGTATATAAAAGAAGAGAGAGTCAGGAACATGGCGTTATACCGGTAACCTCAAGTAAAAGGTAAAGAAGGAAAGCAGTCTAACATACTCAAGATGGAATCAACAAGCATAAGGAAATCATTTCACCAATCCAACATCAAGATAGCATAACCAGGAATCCACCTCACAAGTACAACCCTAGGATGGAATAACTAACCCACAGTAACCGAGGAATACTACTCAAACCCTGATAGGAATAGAACTAGAAACTCACCATCTACTCAAAAGGCCACACAAAAGTGCCTCAATAGGATAAGACTCCCTAGCCCTCTCAATAATCACAATCCCACAATCGGAACCTCAGCAGGCTAATAATTGCTAAATCACCAAGAAACAAGGACCAAACCCAACTCTATAAAGCGATAAGAGTAATCTAAACTACCTACAGTCCCAACGGCCAGCCATACAATCGAGGAACGCAATCAAGTAAAAACAAACCCTCCAGCCGCCCATACAATCGAAGATTACACTGAACACACAACAAACAAGGGTGGAATCCGAGTGAAATATGCATAATGATGATAATGATGTGAAAGTAACTAGTATGTTCCCCCTCAGGTACCTCACGGGCCCATACAGAGGAAGGACCCATGGAAGGACTCTACCTGTGTACCTCTACTCTGTTGTACACCCCTCATCCTGGCGCATGCGTTGGCCCGTTGCCAGTTACCTAAGAACAGAAGGTCCATGGAGGTCTACCCCTCGACCACATACAAAACAGTGCAATCTCAAGTATAACTCAATACTCGGAATCTCATAGTACATGCCTAGCTTCGAACTGGGTCTAAAATAGTAGTAGTAATCTCAAAGACCCTCTCAAAGGGTTCCCAAAGTACACTCGAGTCTAAATCAGTGATAAAAGTCTCAATAACCCTCTCAGAGGGTGCCTAGAGTGTATCCGAGTCTAAATCAGTCAAAAATCATGTCTAGTGCTCGGTCCAGCAGGTACTAGTATCAGTAGAAAATTAGGGCTACTACTCTGCCTAGCAGAGCCTAGTATCAGTAGGAAATAAAGTGTGATATCTCCAAAATCCCATTTTTTATCATCAAGTATACCAAAAAGTGGCCCTCGGGGCCATGCAAGTTTAGGAAAAACCATCTATGGTGGCTCACTGCCAAACTGAAGTAAAACATGCATCGAAAAATGTTTTTCATGGATGATATGCTCGCACACAAATATAAATTAGCCCAACGGCTCACAAACATTTCCTATCGGCTCTTCACAGGCTCAAAGCTCTACAACAATCATAACTATTCTAAAAGGATATCTCTATGTCCGGGACTCGCGGGAATTCCCAAATAACCCACCATCTATATTCCAGAGTCAATACAAGGCCACACAGACCACAAGGGTAATATACAATACTGATACGAATACTACAATCAACGTACAAAATAACGGACAGAAAAAATGGGCAATGTCTGGGATACCAACCTATAACAACCGACCCAAGGATGCTAATTAATGTAGTTATAGCCTATATACGCAGAGTCTAGGTAGGAAAAGCCATAACCTACCTGTCATAATATCGGGGGGTACGATATCGTCTAGGCTTGAACTACTCCAGTAAGCTCCAAATTGTGAAACCATTATTAACACAATAATCTATACATTAAAACAAGACTAGCGATACCTATATTGCTATAATAATAGCAGGGTTGAAATTAGGGTTACAAATGAGCCCATGGGACCCGCAAGCCAAAACAAGAAATGAAAAACACCCATGTGTTCCTTACAATCGCGGGAGCGCATGCACAAACATATCAAAGCCCCAAACTTGAACTATTGCTTGTCCTCAAAAAAGATACTCACAAGGTAAGGAATGAAATAGGTTCTCCAAACACAAGGGTTATACACAAGATTATCTGGACTCTAAAACCTAAGAAAGTAACAACAAAATACTCAACTACAATGCTCATCTCAAATGGTATCACCATACTCTCAAGGCAAGTGCTCAGTTCAAAGCTTTACCAAAAAGGATTTCATTTCTCAGTCAAAAGCAGGGGGATTTGTTATTTAAATCAAGATTATCAAGATTTTCAAGTCATTGGCATGGACCTTCAAGATTTGTCTCGAGATTTGCTGTAATGACCCTTCCGGTCATTTCCACGTTTAAGTTTGAAGTCAAGCAAATCGGCAAAAGATATCGTAAGACCTTTAACAATTTTCTGAACTTTGGGTCAAATGTGTCGGGGCTTTTCTCCCAATATATAAAGAGTTAGAAGTCCCCCGAAATACCAAATCGAAGGTCTACGAGTCTAGTTTCCAACGCACAAAACCGCACGTCCAAATAATCTCGGAGCAGAGAGTTATGACTGTTTTACCGCGGACTGTCTGGCAGAAAACGGGTTACGAACCGGGTCGCGAATCGGGTCGGGTTTAACCCGATTTAAGCTTCAATTTTACGTTTTAAAATGCCATTTCAGTTCCGAAACAGTGATAAAATATAAGGGAGGATCCCGAGATAATTCTTGAATATCAAAATCGTGCGTAGGCGAATTACGAGCCTAAACTTAAGAATTTTATTAGTATCGTGCGTATATTTGAAATATTATTTAAAAAGTAAATTTGGTAAAAAGTATATTATTATTACCTTTTCAAAATATTTTAAAAGGCTTATGAAAAATATGTTTGGTACAATATAAGGGTAGACGTATTTATTTTATAAAGATTTTATACTCCGTAATATTTTAACGGAGATAGTAAATTTAATTATGTTAAAATTTATTATTATAATATAGTAGGTTTTATTGGAAATGATTTTCTAATAATTATGGTATATTTAAAATACTATAATTATTTTACCACGAATTTATGCAATACCCGAATATATATCTAACGGAGGGAAAGTGGTTGCCACCTCCACCCCCACGTGTAAGTGGAAGGTGAAGGCAACAATAGTGGATGGAAAGGTGGCAGCATATCCACTTACATATATTTAAGTAACTTTGCTGAAAGTTATGCATATATATATATTACTTATTTCATACAACTTTGCACATTATCAAATACTCTTTCACGTGTGAGGTTTTGTGGTGGGAAAAATATATTTGATAAAGTAAATCAATTATCTTGTCAAGTTATTCCTTCCCAAATTCGATTCCGATTCCGATTTAATTTTGGATTTTCTCGGAGTGGTTCGAGCTTGGACATCGTGTTCCAGCAGCTTGTCGTCGGACGACAGGTAGGTTACGGTTTAATTTCCCTAGACTCCGTATATATAGAATAAAATTGTATTAATGGGCATCCTTGGGTTGGTTTATTAGGTTGGTACCACAGACCTTGACCGCTTTATTCATGTCCGCCTATTTTTATTCCTCCGTTGTTTGTAGTATTTATATTTTACCCTTGTGGTCCTGCGAGGCCTTATTGTCTCTGGAACATAGACGGTGGGATTTTGGGAATGTCCGCGAGTCCCGGGCATAGAATTATCCTTCTAGGCTGGTTATGCTTGCTGAGTAGCTGTGGGCCTGTGCAGGGTCGGTAGGTTGATTGTAAGCTGTTGAGCAGCTATTGTTGTGTGTGAGCATATCATTTCCATGCATATAAAGAGGTTTTATCGATGTTGTACAGTGGTTTTGGCTTTGGGCCTACTGACACTGTTTTCTAAACCTTGCATGGCCCGGGGGGCCGTTTTTGATGGAAATGATTTGGAAATGGTTGATTTCACTTGTGGTTTAAAATCATCAGTTTTACTATTATCACTAGACTCGGCAGGGCCGGAGTACTAGATGAGTTTTCTTACTACTTGAGATGATTTTTAGCTTCGGTTGGGCCGAGCACATGAGATGACTTTTTACTGTTTAGACCCGGCGACGCCCGGGCACCCTTGGAGGGGTTTTTCAGATATTTTTCTACTATTTTTTAGTCCTGGACAGGGCCTGGGCATGCATATTTGAGACTGGTTCTATATCTTGATATTGAGACTGGGACTCTATCTTGATACATGTTCTGATACTGAGATATGGTATGGGGTCGAGGACCTCCATGGGCCTTGCTATCCGGGCCAGGAGCTACGAGCTGCGTGTGCCGGAAGAGGGGTATACGGGGGAGTAGAGGTATACGGGCAGAGACCTTCCATGGAACCTACCTGCTGCGCCGGATCGGCGCCGGAGGAGGTACATACAGAGATACTATGGCACTTGAGATCTTCATGCATCATATCATTCATGGTTCGCGGTTCCACCCTTGTTTGCTGTTTGCTGCTTGTACGCTCCGGTAGTATGGGATGCCGGAGGGTTTGTTTTCACTTGTTTGTGTTCCTCGGTTGTATGGGCGGCCGGGGGACTGTAGCTAGACTTTTGCTATTTATTTACAGAATGGTTCTCTATTATGGATAAGTATGAGATTGGTACTGCTAGGGTGTTAGTTTCTGTATTTGAGGTTGATATGATTAGTTGAGTATTGATTCATGTCTTGAGCATGCCTATTATTATTCTTTCTCCCTTCTTCTTACACTTGAGGTTACCGGTATACCGTCCATTCCGTAAACTTATTTTGTATACACTGTTGTTGCAAGGATCCCAGGTGCGTTGTTTCTTACTTTCACTTGTGCCTTTGGTGTGTATATTCTGCTTACTAGCCTCATCTGTGGTTCTGTTGATTTCCCTCTGGGCTAGTTCATGTGTACCTTTCGTTGATTTCTGTGACTACTTGCTTCTATTATGTCTATTACTGCTCTTTTATCTTATATGTGCCCAGTCGGCCTATGATACCTACTGGGTACCTTATGCTTCGCATTTGGTGCTCACCCCTACCCCTGCATCTTTGGGTGCAGATCCTAGTGTGGGCCATCGCCGGTAGATCATTGAGATTCGTGCTTGGAGATCTGTTGAGGACTACTTCAGTCTGAGGGTGAGCTCTTGGCGATCGGAGCTTAGCTTTAGTTTATCTTTTGATTCATGTTCTCTATTTCCATTCAGAGACATCTGTATATATAGTTTTGGTTACTTGTACTCCATGTATGTAGTTTGGCTCTGTACTATGATACCAGGTCTTGGGGTTTGGTTTAGTTTTCCGCATTTGTATATATTTACATTCATATTATCTATTTTATTCGTCTTGTTCTCTTATTTTTTAGATAGTAGCCCATTACTAGCTGTTCTGGGCTACAGGGATTGGTTCACCTACCGGGGGTTTGGAAGGTGCCATCATGACGCGGGGGGGGGAAAAAATCGGGATCGTGACAACTTGGTATCAGAGCTTTAGGTTCACCGGTGTCATCGGTATAGGAGTCAAGTCTATGTAGAGTCCTGCGGATCGGGGCGGAGCACGTCCGTACTCAATCTTTGGGAGGCTACAGTGGCATTTTTTAGGAAATTTAACTCTTTCATTTGCTTCTGTGTCGTGCGTTGTATCCCTTGAAGTTTCTAGAGATCTTATTTATTCTACTTCATTCTTCCGCAGATGGTTCGTACAAGATCATCGGCAGCACGCGAGGATGAACCTCCCACTCCAGCTAGGGGTCGAGGACGGCCTCGAACAGTGGCACCTGCTAGAGCTGCTAGCGTGGAGATAGAGGCCGAGCAGCATGTGGTTCAGGGGGCAGCCCAGGTACCACCAGCTCCAGTGCCAGCTCCAGCGCCAGCTCCAGTACCAGCTCCAGTGCCCACTTCTGTGCCAGCTCCACCCACAGCTCAGTCTCCGGATATTCGAGGATTACTGTTGCAGCTTTTGGGTGTGATTGGAGAGCGGCCTTCTGGGGTAGCGCAGACATCCGCTCAGGGGGCAGCCCTGGGTGCACAGAGCTCAGGAGCGCAGCCTGCTACTATTTCTCCCCGTGCGGAGGTTATTCCGGTTCCATCTGTTGCACAGCCTCTTTGCTCTTTTTTCTCGCCCAGTTATGACAGAGACAGAGCAGATAGGCCGTTGGCTAGATTTTTGGGTTAGCACCCCCGAGATTTGCGGGTAAACTTCTGGACAGGTATCGCATGACTTTATTACCACCTGTGAGGAGATGTTTGCATCATCTGGGTTTATTGGAGAACTCACGGGGTTGGTTATACTACTACCAGTTGGCAGGGCCCAGCGAAGTTATGGTGGAGGGCCCAGGTTGCTTGTAGACCACAGTCGTCACCTCCTTTGACCTGGTCTGAGTTTTATGAGGCCTTTATGGCCAAGTTCCTACCCCAGAGTGATCGGGAGCGTCGCAGGGAGCAGTTTACTCATCTTACGCAGGGATCTATGACTATCTCGGAGTATGAGACCCGCTTTCATCAGCTAGCACCGTTTGGAGCTATGATCATTCCTACTGAGGCTGATAGGATTCGCAAATTTGTATGGGGTTTGAGGCCAGAGATCAGGCATCCAGCTGAGATATTGATTGCCAGTGGTCGGTCATTCCAGGCCATTGTAGACTATGCTCGCACTGTGGAGGACTTACAGCGACAGGATCAGGGGTCCAGAGATAAGAGGCCTCGATATCAGGGTGTCTATAGTGGTTCCAGATACGGCGGTAGAGGTCCTGGCCAATGGAGTCGGAGTTATCAGCCACAGCAGTACCAGGGTCAGTCCAGCCGACCGGTTCAGTCTTCCCTTCAGACTTTCGGTAGTACCCAGTTCGAGCAGGGTCAGGGCAGCCATCAGGGCTATAGCGGCCAGTCTTCGAGGGGTACA
>QJPP01003434.1:0-34460 GCA_003996215.1 Jaltomata sinuosa
TAATGTACCGTCCTCCGGCGCCGATCCGGCCCAGCAGGTAGGTTCATGGAAGGACCTCTGCCCGTATAACCTCTACTCCACCGTATACCCTCCTACCGGCACACACGGCAGCCGTAGACCCTGGCCCGGATGGCAAGGTCGCATGGAGGTCCCCAGACCCGCATACTAAACTCAGTATCAGACAGTGTCGTCCGGGAAGCAAGTCCGCGTATCAAGATAGAGACCCAGTCTCGATATCAAGATAGAGACCCAGTCTCGAATATGCACGCCCAGACCCTGTCCAGGACTAAAAATAGTAGGAAAATATCTCAAAAAAAACCCCTCCAAGGGTGCCCGGGAGTAACCGGGTCTAAATAGTAAAAAGTCATCTCAGGTGCTCGGTCCGACCGAGGCTAAAAATTATCTCAAGTAACAAGAAAACTCACTAGCACCCCGGCCCTGCCGAGTCTAGCGATAATCATAAAACTGATGATTTTAAACATAATTTTACTTTCTTGCCCAAAAATCTCCACAAGTGAAATCAACCATTTCCAAATCATTTTCATAAAAAACGGGCCCCCCGGGCCATGCAAGGTTTAGAAAACAGTGCCAGTAGGCCCGAAGCCAAAACCACAGTAAAACATGGATAAAACCTCTTTATATGCATGGAAATGGTATGATCACACACAATAGCTGCCCGCAGCTCACAATCAACCTATCGACCCTGCACAGGCCCACAGCTACTCAGCAAGCATAACCAGCCTAGAAGGATAATTCTATGCCCGGGACTCGCGGACATTCCCAAAAATCCCACCTTCTATGTTCCAGAGTCAACAAGGCCTCACAGGACCACAAGGGTAAATAAAATATATCGGCAAATACTACAAACAACGGAGGAACAAAAATAGGCGGACATGAATAAAGCGGTCGAGGTCTGTGGTACCAACCTAATAAACCCACCCAAGGATGTCCATTAATACAATTTTATTCTATATATGCGGAGACTAGGGAAATTAAACCGTAACCTACCTGTCGTCCGGTGACAAGCTGCTAGAACAACGATGTCCAAGCTCGAACCACTCCGAGAAAATCCAAAACTAAATCGGAATCGGATTTGGGCTTGAATAACTTGACGTAGACAATTGATTTCCTTCCCGAAATTAAACACAATGTCAAAATATATCTAGTTCCACCTAATTCTCTCTGTATACGTATATAGAAGGTGGCCTTGCTGTGCAGCATCTCCTTCTAATGTGTAGAAAATGAAAAGGGACTTAAAAATGCTTAGAAATGTATAGATACTAAGTTGGCAGCATAGTCATAGGATTAGTGGCTATCTAGGTGTCAAAGTTTAGTGCACATAAATGTGGTGCACCTCTCCACCACTTCCACGTGGAAGTGGTGGTGCCACCATAATAATATATATCTCGTTATATATATATTCGGGTATTTCGTAAATTCGTGGTAAAATAAATATAATATTTTAAATATACCATAATTATTAGAAAATTATTTCGAATAAAACCTACTATATTATAATAATAAATTTCAACATAGCTAAATTTTACTATCTCCGTTAAAATATTATGGAGTATACAAACCTTATAAAATAAATACATATACACGTATATCGTATCAAAGATATTTTTCATAAACCTTTAAAATATTTTGAAAAGGCAATAATAATATAATTTTTACCAAATTCAACTTTTAAATAAAATATTTTCAAATACACGCACGATGCTAATAATTCTTAAGTTTAGGCTCGTAATTCGCCAACGCACGATTTCGATACTCAAGAATTCTCTCGGGATCCTCCCTTATATTTTATAACTGTTTCGGAACTGAAATGGCGTCTTAAAACGTGAAGTCGAGGCTTAAATCGAGTTTAACCCGACCCGGTTTGCGACCCGGTTCGCAACCCATTTTCTGCCAGACAGTCCGCGGTAAAACAGTCATAACTTTTTACTCCGAGATCATTTGGACGTGAGGTTTTGTGCGTTGGAAACTAGACTCGTAGACCTTCGATTTGGTATTCTGGGGGACTTCTAACTCTTTATATATTGAGAGAAAAGCCCTGATACATCTGACCCAAAGTTCAGAAAATTTGTTAAAGGTCTTACGATATCTTTTGTCGATTTGCTTGACTTCAAAACTTAAACGTGGAAATGACCGGAAGGGTCGTTACACATATATAATACGTTCTTTCATATTTGATAAATATTTCTTTTCACCTTGCAAATAAAAGTCGTCTTTTATATGAAATAGATAAATTTTTATTTTTCTTCTCCACTCAAATTATACATACACATTATTTTCCTCTATTACCACTATATTTATTTCCTATATGTTTTCATCTATCGAAATCTCATAAATAATAAACTTTTCACGTAATTTCTTATATTTGAATTTGCATACATTTATCTTTATTTTCTTATAAATATGTGGTAAACTTTCACAAAGTCCAAAATACATATGTTTTTACTTTATAATAAGTATATTTGTATAAATAATATCTTCAATTTTTATAACTTTTAAGTATATATTCTTATAAAATTAAAAGTTCTATATATTTTTTATAGCTATGATAAAAATATTACTATTAAGCTTTCATATATTTTGACACATACATATATATTTTTTTTAACTACAAATATATTATATTTTGTATGTTGTAGTATCATGTCTCATATACCTTGAATTTTCTTAAAATTAATAAAGTATTCTTATCACCATTTTTTAGCAAATAATAAACAATAATTTTCCCAAATACTTTTTCCTAAATTGAGTTTAAGGACTATCTTCGGATAGGCTCTGAGGGGTGCCTAACACCTTCCCCTCGAGTAACCAAAACCCTTACTCAGAATCTCAAATGTTTTCAAAAGACCAAAACAGAGGTTTACAAAAAAATGGTTTCCTAAAATTTAGGTGGCGACTCTAAAAATAAATTTTCAAAAACCAGAGAGTCACAACGACCATAAGTTGTGCACTGTTTTGGCCGGTTCGAAATAGGGCGCGATAAGTGCAACGAAGGTGACTGAAGAAACACATTGGAGAACCTGGTCCTAAGTACTGGGCCTATCTAAAGTATTTTAGTAGTGATGTATTAGGAGTTGTTCCTCGAGTTGTAATCGTAGTTCAGTGTGTTATAAACTGAAGTAGGATTGTTATTTTCAAGTTGGGTTAACTCGAAGATTTGAAAAACACAAACCTTGGGGGTTGGTGTTGTTAGGAGTTAGAGTTTATAATTCCTAGTTTGCATCGAGTTGTAACCAAACTTGTTGAGGCTTATTGTTTAGTGAAGTTGGGTTGAAATTTTGTAGTGGTACAGGTCGTGGTTTTTACACCTTTGTGAGCCGGGTGGTTTTTCACGTAAAAATCACTGTCCTGTTTAGTTAGTGTTTTCTCACTGGTTGAAACACATTAGGCAACCTGTTTCATCGATACATAACTAATACAGTTAAACAATTAAATCGGTAGGTCAGGCAGACTACCACTACTCAATTTTAAATACTGCATATTCGATCCTTTCCATAGTTGTAATTGATTCACGCTTTTTTGTTTGATCAATTAAGAGACAAAAGAAGACACGCACCGTTACAGAATACAAGTGGAAACAAGATATTTTATCAATCACTGTAGTGTGAAAGAAAAAAGTAAAAATAGAAAGGATCCAATACGTGATCATTATATAGAATATACAACCATCCAAATGAATAGGACGCTTTTTTATTTCTATTGTTTTTGTTTTGGCTACCCTCTCTTTTGCTTTGTCACCAAAAACAAGAGTACACCAAAGAGGAGGTAATTAGATTTTAGTTCATATAGAGTGAGAAGAATTGTATACACCAAAGAATCGGATTTTTGCTCCTTCAAACTTCAATGGCTTTACATTTCTTTTTATTTGGACAAATATGATCGAAAGGGTAGCATGTTTGGCCAAGTTTCGGGAGGCCATAAGTATACTTTTTCAAAAAAAAAAAAAAAAAAAAAATGGTGAAAACACTCTTGAACTATACGCGAATTATTACTTTAGTCCCCAAACTACTTCCAGCAACTAAAACATCCCCAAACTTGACTAAACGAACTTAAAAACACCTCCGAACTATACACGAATTATTACTCTAGTTCCCAAACTACTCCTAGCAATTAAAACACCCCTAAACTTGACTAAACGAACTTAAAAGAACCCTGATTTGCCAGATCTGATGAACATGTTTACACTCCTATGGTTAATTCGTAAATCTGATTTAGGGTTGCGTTAGATTTTACAGTTTGTGGATATGGGTAAGGGTTCTATCGCCAACGTTTGCTACTCGAATTAATCATGTTTTCTGCTCCTTTTTATTGTATTTTTAGTCATCTTCTTCATTGTGGTTAATTCGTAGAACATGACTGTTGAGTAAAAGTTTGGGGTTTAAAATGTTTTAATGAAGGAACTATAAATAGGTAAGAAGATGGGGTTTTAGCCGTTGGAGTGAGTTTAAAATTAATGAAAAATGTTAAATATGAGGCTTTTTACTGTTCGCTGCCTACATGATTTTTTTTATAAGTTCATAAGGCACGTAAATGCGGTTGAGGCCACTTGCTATGCAATGTAGCAGATCGGGGGTGTTTTTAAGTTCGTTTAGTCAAGTTTGGGGGGTGTTTTAATTGCTAGGAGTCGTTTGGGGACTAAAGTAATAATTCACGTATAGTTCAGGATGTTTTTAAGTTCATTTGGTCAAGTTTTGGGGTGTTTTAATTGTTAGGAGTAGTTTGAGAACTAAAGTAATAATTCACGTATAATTCAGGGGTGTTTTCACCACTTCTGCTTATTTTTAAATAGGCTTAGCATGTTTTGGAAGAAAATAAATGTTTTTGTGAAGTAGCATAAACCAATTTTTATAATCTAAGAAAAGTAGTTTTTTCTTTTGAAAAAATACTTTTGCGAAAATACACATTGTGAAAAGCTTTTGATCAAACACTAATTGATGCTCAAAAAATATTTTCTTTAAATTGATTAGTGAAACACAAACTATTTCTCATCAATTTTTTTTTTTTTAGAAATTAGTTTCTGTCATTGGTTGACAACTTGCTTAATGGCAATCTTCAACTTTAAGACATTGAACCTTAAGGCAGGATTGGAGCAAACAATCTTGTTTTCTATTCTTATATTGCTTGAACAAAACAAGAACAAGTAAATTACAATGTTATTTTCAAAGTGAGCATTGAGCATAACTAAAAGAAATGAAGAGTTATTGGTAACTACACTAGTAGAAAAATGCATGTATGATGTACGTGTGTTTTGCACTTTTGCTTGCAATTTTCTTTCCATTTGCCTAAAACCCCCCATTTTATTGGGGACATAATCCAATAAAGTGATAATGTGCACGAAAAAAATTGACCCAAAGACCATCAGAAAAAGAAACAAATCCAAATTTGATCACGATTTATTTTTCATTTGTCATCCATTTACCTTTTGTTTATGAGAACCCAATATAACTAATTTCATCTCACATTTGCCCCTCCCGGTTGGCTCTGACTAGAACAAAAGCACTAAACTTTTGCCTATGCCAATTTTACCTTTTTAACACTAAGGGGTCGTTTGATGGGAAATAAATTATCGCAGGATAACTAATTTCGAAATTAGCTATCTCGAGATTAGTTATCCTATTATGTATATGAAATAACTTATTCCATCACTAATATAAATGATGAGATAAATAATTTCGGGACTAACTAATACTTTCACCCAATGTATTTCATCCCGGACTATTATAACTTAAACCTCATGCCAAACAACCCCAAAGTTCCTTATCACCATTGGATGTTGGGGTGCAAAAATCGAGTTTGCTGAATGGGTATCCATTTGTCATTAGTAACCAAAACTTGTTAAATTGTACAGATTGAGATGAACAAGGGCTAAAACACTAGAGGATTATCAACAAAAGTGTTCAGGATGCTAAAACTACATCTTACATATGCCCTTGCAATTGAAAAACTTTCCTTCAGATTGTATCAACAGCTATACCTAACATTAAATTTCAGATCTGTAAAATTCTCATCGTCTATCGGCGCTTCCTGCACATACAACAAATGGCACCAACGGAGACGGCTCGTAACAGAACGGCGCCGCAGGATGCTGCCACTTCTTAAACACAATCACCGGCGGCTTCTCCGAATGCTCTTTCTTCACCTCTTCCTTATGAACCGAGCTGGAAAAGGCATTAATCGCCGCCTTCAAGTTGTCGGATTCAGGAGACGTCGGAGAAGTAATCAACGGCGACAGAAGCGGTATCGCAACATTCCAATCGGTTACTCGATCTACTTGTATCGACGCCGGCGCTCTCCGTTGTAACCGGCTCGGTTGCCGCCGGTCGCCGGAAGAGGAAATCAGTGGTTTGTTGTCCGCCATGAGAGAGAGATTTTGTGGATTTAGGGTTGCAGAGAGAGGGGAAGAAGGGTATATATAGGGGCATGTGGAGAACACGATGCGGAGGGAGTTAAAGGGGGAAAAAGGGGTGATAGAGATTCAGTCAAAGGTCAAAGAAACGGAACCAAAGAAAAGGAGAGATTTACTCTAAAGTCTAAACAAAAGCACTATTTTATGTCACGTTATTCGCACACAAAGTTGAGCATCTATATATTTCTCACTTTATTTTATACTCCATGTTCCTAAATATTTATCATTCGGACTAAATATAAATATTTTATAATATTTATTACTTTAAAAAATTAAAATATAATTATTATTTTTATTTTTATTTTTATTTTTATTTTTAATCATGAATATAAAAAGATATTATTATAGTGCAAAAAAAAAAATTAAATAGAGAAGAGTAATAAAAAAAAAATTTAATCAAATTACTTTCTAATTAATAATTTTCTTAAGGTGCGAACAATCTAAAAACGTGACAAGTATTTAAAAATGAAAGGAGTATGTTACTTCTTCGATTTTTTATTTGGTCTTTTATATTTTATTTATTCATTTTAGCAGATTAAATTTTCTTATTACTTTTTCCTATAGAATTTTTGAAATTAAATAAATATATAAAATAATAATAATTAAATTTAAAATTTTTAATATATTATTAATAAAATTAATTTAATAAATTATACCTTTAATTAATTTTTTTTTTAAAGAATGTATCAAGACAACATGAACTAGATAATATGAAACAAATAAGTATACTATTTAATTTCATCAAATTCGGAAAAAGAACTGTTTTTAATACATGAGAAATTCTTTATATATATTTATATATTATACTTTTTTGATTAGTTCATATGACACACTTTCTTTATTAGTTTGTTTTACATTTATATTTAGAGATATTTAAGCCTAATCTTTTCATTTTAAAACTACAAATATTATGATATATTTAAGATATTAAATTTTAAAAAGCTAAAAAAAAAAATCCATGTCAAGTTAAATTATAATATATATTGAAACGGTGGAGTAATATTTATATCATTACAAGAGCATACTATTAATAAATAAAATAATATAAATTTTTTGTTTAAGAATTTTAAATATTGTCACTATAAAATAAGTAATTAAGAAAAAGAAGCCAAATTGTTTCATTTTTTCGAAAAGGCGGAAGTCCTAACACAAACAGCCCGTGGGTATTACTTTACCTATTCGGCGCCGTTAGATTTTATAAATAAACAATCTAGAAACGGAGGTAAAGCTATTCTCCCTCAACCAATCAATCTTTATCATATGAGAAAACTGATTTTCTGGATCACTTATATTTTATTTCTTAATTTTATGATTTTGTTATAAGAATTTTTATTTATACATAAAATCAGATAAAATATTCTTTTCTATTATTTTTCCTCCGTGACGTCCATCCATCAGCGTCCATTTTCTGTAGTCACAAATTCAGTAACGGCTGCGGATTCAGCCTACGTGGTCCTTTGTATTCCACACAGAAAACCCACACCTGCCCCATGTTCCAACCTGTCCATAAATGGATTTTGTGAATTTATGTGAGTTTTCCAGATTAATATTCCAATTTCAGATAGAATATTAGCACCCTTTGCGCTTTATGAACCTGAAAATTCAAAAAAAAAAAAAAAGGTACTATTATTATATTGACAAGTTTAAAATTTAAAATTTTATGAATTTTTATGATGATTTCAAATATTTAAAAATATAATAAATTTCTTAATAGGCAAAAACGCCACCTACAAAGTTCACTTGATTCCTCATAACTCTCTGCCACGGATCACCCTTTATGTCATTCGACACTTAAAATTTTTTTAAGCTGCAAACATTGTTGTTTAGGCACAATAACAGTACCTCATAATTTAAATATGAAAATTGTAAAACATATAAAATAGTTTAGAAAGATTTTCAACACCGAAGACGCTCTCTAGAAACCTAAAACCCTAACCCTAACTACATCACTCTGCCGCAGTCGGCCAGGATGGACAGTACCACCGGTGGGACAATCCCACCGAAGGAATTCCCACCACAACCTACCAATACCACCACCAACCCAAAAGATCCAATCCTTTATAACCCTCACATCCCTCAATACGCCAACGTCCTAAAACCTAAATCATTAACCACTAATACACCTAAAGTACAACCTAAACTAGTCATCATGCTGCATGAAGAACCAAACATCACGTGGAAAGCTTCAGAAGTTAGGAATCTTATTCTACAAGAGAATTTGCAACAAACAATCATAGGAAAGTTCTCTTATGGCAAACCAGATATCAAGGAACTCAGGAAGATGATCCCATGACAATGTGGTATCAAAGGAGAATGCACTATAGGTGTGTTAGATGCACGACATATACTGATAAGGCTGGAAAGCCTGGAAGATTATGTTCAACTACTTTCAACATCGGCATACTACATCAAAGCGAAGGAGAGATACTGGCAAATGTGTACTTTGAAATGGGATCCATGATTTGAACCAGATGTTAAAATCATAATTGGAGTGGCATGGATCTCAATGCCAGATCTACCACCGAACTTTTTTGCCAAAGAAGCAATCTTTTCAATACTCTTCACAGTAGATATAGCTACTAGGAACCAAACAAGACCAAGTTGTGCCAAAGTTAAATGAAAGTAGATATAGTAGCAAAACTACTACAAAGAGTGAGAATCGGTGAGAAGGATGACATCACAGGAGTAATCAAGTCTAAATGAATCCAAATCCAATACGATTACATGCAAAGTATTGCAAAAATTGTTGTCTACAAAGGCATGATGAACAGACTTGTTGGAACATCTATCTGGAGCTATATGAGGAAAGAGAGAACAAACAGAGGGACGAGGAGCATAAACAATAGGAACAAGCAAAGGGAACTGCAGCAAATGAGAGAAAGGTCCTGACAAGTGGTAAAATTGTGGGCAACAGGTTTAACAAGATGGAGTGGATGAGAAGGCAAAGTAAATATAAAAAGGACATGTATGGCCATATAGAAGAAGAAGAAGGATAAATCCCAACTGCAAACACCTTTGATATATTGGGTGAAGAAGGGAAGATACCTAAAGATAATAAATTGCACAAAGATGAGCAAGAGCAAAGGCATAAAATGACCACAAAGGAATGGGTCGCCTTCAAAGGGCAATGAAGAAATGAAAGCAAAGAGGGATTGAAGCACAATCAAAGAATAGAAGAGCCAGAAAGGCTCAAACCAACAGGAAGAAGAGGAGCACCAAATAGAAAATGAAAGAAAGGAGGAAGAAGAACCAGAAAAAGGAGGAATGAGCAATAATAGTGCGAGAAGAAGAGAACTTGGCTATACTACCATTGGCAGTGCCAGACAATATCCAAGAAAGGGCAAGCATTAGCAAAGGAGGAACATAAGACAAGGATAACCTGGAACAAAATATCAATAAAGTGGCAAGGGAAGGAGACCTATTCCCAAAATAAGTAGACAAACTAGAAGTTAGTCATGTCAAGCAGAAGAAGAAGGAAATGGGGGAAAACTACCCTCCCCAGACACTGGCAAGGCAAACAAGAAGTACAGTCAGCAAGTATAATAAGTCTCAATGAATTCTCTAATTTAGAATATTAGATCTGTGAATATCCAAGAGGCTTTCACAAGACTTATTACTATGCAGAAGTGATACCAATTCTACTTTGTGGGGTTAATAAAACTGTTACTTGAAGTATAGAAGGCTATAGGAGGAAACTAGGCATGCAACATGTTGTGGCTAATGTGAATGGGAAGATCTGGGCATTTATGGATGAAGCAATAGAATACACAATACTTAAGGATGAAGATCAACAACTCACCATGAAGTTGCAGAACCAGAAACAAGGACTAGAGCTAATAGTGACCTTAGTATATGCTAAATGCACTCAGATTGAGAGATGGACACTATGGGAATCACTAGGAGAATTGGCAGAGTCAATGCAGACACCATGGCTAGTGGGAGGTGATTTCAATTCCATTACCAATGAGGAGGAAAAATTAGGAGGGCTCCCAATCACTATTACAGATATGGAAGATCTCACAAATTGCATTAATGTGTGCAATCTTGAGGATCTAGGATTCAAAGAAAGTAAATATACATGGTGGAATGGAAGAACAGATGAGGAATGCATATTCAAAAGGCTGGATAGAATCCTTATCAATGACTCACTACAGAGCATATTCACTGAATTGGAACTAGAACATCTGATAAGGAGTAGATCTGACCATGCTCCATTATTAATCAGGGTTAGAACTACAAATGAAGAAGTAGTGAGACCATTTAGATTCTTAAACTTCTGGATTAAAGAAGAATCTTTCATGGTAGAGATCAAGCAGAATTGAAGTGTAGATTTTAAAGGTAATCCCTTTAGCTTATTCCACTACAAGCTAAAATGAGTAAAGAAAGCCCTTACTCAATGGAGTAAGGATACTATAGGGAATATATTCCAGAGGAAATTATAAAGGTGCAGGAGGCACAATTTGAAACCGATCCTAATAGAAGTAATAGGAAATAATTACATAAGGCCCAAACAGAGCTGAACAAACAATTGCATCATGAAGAAGAATTCTAGAAACAGAAAGCAGGAATAGAATGGTTCAAAAATAGGGAGAGAAATACCAAATTCTTCTATACAATTGTGAATGACAGAAGAAAGATACTAAGGATTGCTAGAATACAGAATGAAGAAAGGGAATGACTTGAGCAACAAGGTGATATTGCAGAAGCAACAATCAAGTTTTCTCAGGACCAGTTTACTAAGCAAGAAAACCCCTCAGACTTTGACATTCTATGTGAAATCCCCACAATGATAAGTAAAGAACATAATGAGGACTTAGAGAGATTCCCTACTAAGGAGGAGGTCAAAGAGGCAGTGATGGGTCCAAACAGAAATAGTGCAGGAAGACCGGATGGTATGATAAAAGCCTTTTATCAAGAAGCCTGAGACATTGTGGGAGAAGATATCTATAACATAGTGGTAGCATTCTTGTGTGGACCATAACTATCTAGGTTTGTAACCCACATAAACCTGGTACTTCTCCCAAAAAACCTGGTGGTAATTACTTCCTCAGACATGAGACCCATCTCATTGAATAATTTTATCAACAAAATCTTCTCAAGGATCATTCATGAGAGAATCAAAGAATTACTTCCAGAAATCATATCCCCAAAACAAACAAGTTTTGTGCAAGGTAGAAGTATAGCCGAAAATGTCCTCCTAGGGTAGGAAATTATTTTAAAAATAAGAAAGAGAGATAAACCTCCCAACTTGGTCATTAAATTGGATATGATAAAAACATATGACAGAGTTGAGTGGCTATACCTAATGAAAGTATTGAGGAAAATGGGATTTGGAGAAAGAATGATAGACATGATCTTTAGACTTGTGAGTAATAACTGGTACTCCATATTGCTGAAAGGATAACCTAAAGGATTCTTCCAATCTAGCAGAGGGATAAAGCAAGGAGATCCTCTATCTCCAACTTTGTTCATTCTAGCAGCTGAAGTGATGTCTAGAGCATTAAAACCTTATTGAAGAAGAAGGAGTTCAAAATATTTGGGATGCCTAAAGGAAGCAATAAGATTAATCATTATCCTTTGCAGATGATATGATCATTCTGTGCAAAGCTGAGGTGAGAGCTATGCAGATTGTAACAAGAACTTTAGAAGAATATGAAACGATATCAGGGTAGAGGATCAACAAAGAAAAGAGTGTCATATATCTCCATAAGAATTTGTCTCAAGGGGATGTGATTGTAGCTAAGGTGGCAATTGGAATTCTAAGGAAAGATTTCCTCTCACATATCTAGGATGCCCTATTTTCTATATGAGGAAGCAAAAAGCATATTATAACCAAATTGTCCTTAGGATCAGCTCAAAACTACAAGCTTGGAAGGGGAAGCTTCTATCCTATGGAGGGGGATCAATATTAATAAAGCACATGTTATAAAGCATCCCCGTCCACTACCTATCAGTAATGAATCCCCAAAGAATGTCCTAAACCAAATCCAAAGGATGATGGCTCAATTCTTCTGGAGCAGTTGCATAAAAGGAAAAGGGAAGCACTAGACCAGATGAACTACCTTATGCCTACCAGAAAGTGAAGGAGGACTAGGTTTTAGACAGATTCATGATATATTTATGGCATTATTTTGTAAACTATGGTGGAATTTTAGGACAAAAAGCTCAGGATGGAGGTCCTTCCTTATCAATAAGTACTGCAAGAAGGAAAACCAAAACTTGGTGATGTAGAAGGTTAGATACAATGGATCCCAATTCTGAAAGAAGATGCCACAAGCCAGAAACCACATAGAATATCAGATATGGTGGGAAACAAAAGGAGAAACATCACATCTATGGTATGATAACTGGACAGGGCTAAGGGTCTTATATAACATAATGGAGGAAAGCTTGGAGTGGGATGACGGATACCAGAAAGTAACAGACCTGGTTAGTGAAGGATACTGGGACATGCAGAAGATTAATAATATCTTCTCTCCAGAATTGGCAAGCCACATATGTCTCAAGCTCACACCCCAAGAAACAAGGGAGGGCAGGACAAACCTTGGTGAATATTGGAAGCAAATAGGAAGTTCTCAGTGAAATCAGCCTGGAAATACATCAGATACAAAGAACAACCCAATGAAGAATTGAAGGGATTATGGGTGAAAGGGGTTCCTTTCAAGATATCCTTTTTCATGTGGAGATTTTGAAAATATAGAATTCCTATGGATGAGAGAACTAGAAGATAGAGATATGAAGGTCCATCTAGATATTGGTGTTGCACAGACCCAAATAATGACACCATAGCTCATGTGTTTCTAAAGTCCCAAACTGCTAACAGCATCTGGTCCTACTTTTCTTTTTTTGCTGGTTTCAATATTGAAGGCCTAAACCTAAGGAAAGTCATAAGGCAATGGTGGGAATCTGAGGTGAGACAAGGAATGAGATGCTACTACAAAGCCATACCAAGCATCATCATATGAGAACTATGAAAAAGAAGAAATAGCAGCAAACATGAAGGCAAGAGGATAACAACTCAAAGACTCATATGCAACATCACAAGGAATTTTCATATGCTGCTCAAAGTGAGCCGACCTAAGGAAAATTTCCCATACAGTTGGCCAGACATATTAAAAGAGTTGGAAGATAGGAGACCTCAAATCAAAGTTACTAAGGTACTATGGGAATTTCCTCCGGAGGGATGGATTAAGTACAACACCGATGGAGCATCAAGAGGAAATCTAGGGATCAGTGCATATGCTTACTGTGCTAGGAACTCAAATGGAGACATAATCTATGCAGAAGGGTCCAGAATGGATGAAAATACCAACACAGAAGCAGAAACCAAGGCAATCATAGAAACATGCAGACATAGTAATAGATCTATGTACATGAAGGTAATAGTCCAAACAGATTCATTACTTCTAAAAAATGTGATTTTAGGGGAAGGGGAATGTCCATGGACCATTGTGGAGAAGATTGTAGAGATCAGAGAACTACTAGGTACAAAGCAAGTGAAGATGCAACATATCATGAGAGAAGATAACCAACTAGCAGATTATTTGACTAATCTAGCAATAGATAAAGGCAACTGCCAGTTCAATACTTTTCAAAGCATGGATACAATAGCAAGGAAGATCATCAACAATGATAAAATGAAATGCCCATACTTAAGATTGTCACTAAACAAAAGGTGAGGGGCAGGAAAAGGCTATAACAAGTTTCTTTTTCTAAGAGCATAATTACAAATGCCTACAGAAGGCAACCAAATAGAAAAAATGCTAACTAGATTATACTACTTCAGCCAAAAAAAAGGACTTGCAATAAAATGGGAGGGTGACAAGTCAGATCGAAGCAGTGAAACCTGGGCAGTGAAGTATACACAGAATGATAGCGGTGGCTCAGAGCTTCTAGTTTACTCTAATCCAGCTCCACCTACAAGAGCAAGAGCTAAGAAGGAAGGCAAGAAAAAGGAAAAGAAAATAGAGGAACAAGGCATACCTAGTGTAGTCACTCAGGCCCATAAGACGAGATCCCTCAGGAAAGCACCCAATCAAGAAGCATACCCCACTCACCGGATAACATAGCTGAGAAAAGGGAAACAAGAAGCAAAGCTCAGGAGGGCCTTAACAAGAAGACATCTAAAGAAGAAGGCATACTTACTTCTGCAAGCTGAACTTCCAACCACAAAGAGGACAGTAGGAACAACACCAATGATCCAGAGAAGAAGACAGAGCAATTGGAGATTCTCCCACTTGATCACCATATTATCGGATCGGAAGGGAAAGAGGCGGAGAAAGAAAATAAGACAATTAGGAAACCCTACCATTAGGGATACATATGTTATAAGGGGAGGGAAATTGGGCTAGGGTATGATTTTTTCTGAATATCGGATTAGGACCCTAGCCCATGAGAAGTTTGTAAATATTTGGTTTAATTAATAAAAAAAGCTATTTCATTTTAAAAAATGTTTAGAAAGATTTTATATATTCTATTTTTTAAATTCATTATTATCTGTGAGATCATTTTCTCTCTCCAATTCTTCCAGCCCTAATCTAATTGATTTTGTAAGGACAAAATTCCTGAGTTCCAAAGTTAAGATAGTAAACATATCAAAATGAAGAGTTACTAAATATGAAATTTGTCATTAAACAAAACTAAAGAGAGAATTAAAATAAAATGAATGAAATGGAAATGTAGATTTGAAATAAAATGAATGAAAGGGACAAACAAGCCACTCTTTTCAGTATTTTCCGAAAAATAGCAATTAGGAATAGAGAATATATATTAAAGAAAGGTCTAACTGTTGGAATCATTTTTTGACCCGTTTGGCTATAAAAAGTGCAACGTATTTTTCAGAAAAATTTTGGCAAAAATTGTTTGGCCATATAATTTGTCATTTTGGGCAAAAGTATTTGACAAAAACTCCAGGTTCCTAAAAATTTAAAAAAAAGTAGTTTTGGGGCCATATTCTAATTTTTGAGAACTTTTAAAAATTTAATATTTATCCCAAACTTGTATATTTTATAAGAAAACTCCACTATTTATTACTTCCAATTAATATACCTACCAAATTCGATGAATCTTTGTAACATTTGTCGAAATTCCTTCAATAGCCGATGAGAACAATTAAGTAATCATATAACTGTTGAACTAGTATTAAAAATCCAAGAACTATAACTTTCAATTGTTTCATTCTTGTCTCATGACGAATTAATAGAAATATGTACATTTATGCGTATAGGTCATGTCAGTAGTGATAAACATAGTTATCACGAAACATGTTCATTATAAAATGATAATACAAACTTATGGGTATTTTTAATAATTTTTAAAATTTATAGATATAAATTATATTTCATATTTTTTTCTTAAAAAGTAAAATAAATTTTACCAAAAATTATGGTTAAACACATGGTGAGACTTTACCCAAAAATAACTTGCCAAAAATATTTGAAAATCTATGGCCAAACGCTAACCAAACAAAACCAATCAAACCAAGTTTTGTACTATTGCTTTGATGTTGAGTTCTTTCTTCCACTGTTCTACAATATAAGAAAAACAATCAACAGTACATGTGTACTGCATAGGCAACCATAGCGAATTAAAATATATTAAAATTTTGCAATGCTCCTCAATTATAAAGTTTAAAAATGTCAAATTATAAAGTTTAAGACAGGTCACATGTTGATGTTGGATCCAGTTATTGGTGTCGAAACCATAAAGATGAGCCTGGTTACCTTTTTACCCCTAAAGTTAATTAAACGAAGAGCTTAGTAAAATCCCTATAAATATTCCATCTTTGGTTTAGTGAAGGAAATCATTAAAAAGTAGTGTAAGTGACAGATACTGTTTAAAAGACAGTTCTTCTGTTGAGGCATCTTACTTTTAACAATGAACCATCCAACACCAGCTTGAAAATTCTCATAACTATTTGCTCCATACACGATTCCACCCCAGATATAAGAAAGAGTGGTTTGGTTGGTGAATGAGTTATATCGTTATTATAATATTATGATTGAATAATACTAGGATTATTAGTGAATATATATGTATTTTTATTGGTGGATATATGATTCATTATATTAAAAATAGGATAGTTTAATTTTCTCTTGTTGTAAAACTTCCTTTTTTGATTCTATATCTTAAAACTTTCGGTCATGGTTGTACAATGATCATCAAAGATAATCTTCTTGAAATAAACTAGTACCAACAATCGTCTCAATTACTATGTAACAGATCGATCTGAGTTAGGTGAACTAGATTCAACTACTGAAACAAAATGCAAAGTAAAATTGTAAAAAAACACAATGATGTACAATGGAAAGCCTCCTTGTTCAAGAAAGTAAAAATCACGACCTACAATGTGTAGGATTTTCAACAATCTTCACTAACTTTATAGAGCGATTTTAGATTATATACTCAATATCAAAGAGACTAGCTCTAGTACTCAAATACGTCATTTTACTCCAATTTATGAACTCAACAAATACTAATAACTCTAGCCTTTAACACCTCAAACACATCAAAAAAACTCTCACTCAATCAAGCCCACTTAAACTTCAATATTCAATAGTACAGACTCGATCACACTTAACAATTAGTGAACTAGATTCAATGTTGTTGCGACGAAATCCTTTCCTTCTTTGTTCCTCTATTTAAGTTATTTGTACATGCTATCCTTGTGCATTCACGTCTTCGGGGAGGGAGGGGGGAGAGTGGGGGGGGGGGGGGGACTAGCTCACCTAATAGATTATATATAAGAAAATAAGTAGTGAACCAAGTTTACTTTGTCAATCATCAAAACTACATGCATGTTCTCCTATTTTCCAACACTTCTAATATGTATATTTTTCAATATTATATTGACACTATTAAAAACATCTCAAAAACTGACTCAAAAAAACCAAGAGACAGGGTCGATCAAAGAAATCGAGGGAAAACCAATCCTATCCCTCGATTTTTTGTCAGTTACATTTTATATAAAATCAACCAATCCATTGTTTATTTTTTTTTGCATGTTTGCACAAAATTCAAGGTAAAAATTTATAAACCGACGGGCAGGGTCAGTTTACACTAGAAAATTAAAAATTTAATTTTGTAAAAATGACGGACAGGGTCGGTTGTTTGAATTGAATAAAACAATAAACAAAATAAAATTAATTTTTAAATATTTTTAATTTTAAAAAATCGACGGACATAATCGGTTAGTCTGTCGATTTTTTATTAAGATTGGATCCACTTATTTAATTAACAAATTGACAGGCTAACAGACCCTTAACCTATCCTGTCTGTCGATTTTTTAAATTTTATACCTGGGCAATCACGTTTTCCTCTATTTTTCTCTCTTCTCTCTTTTCTTTTCCTCTCTGGTGATTCCACCATCACTGCCCCTGCCCTCTCACTCTGATGCTTCACTTCCACCATCAATCCCTTCCTTCGGCGACCCTTCCCTCTCTGGTGAGGTCACTTCTCCGCATTTTAAGGTACGAATTTTACCTTCCTCACATATATTTAGTTTGATTTTAAAAATAAAATTATGGCTTGTTAGTTTTCTTATTTACAATGTATGAATTGTGTATTTAAAATTTCCTCTCCAATCATATTTGAACCCCTATTTTATTGTAATGTTGAATGTGTGGAGAAGATGCATATTAGAGTTTCAATTTTTTGAAATTTAGGTTCTTTTCTTGTTTTTAAATTTATTAAGTATTGTTAGGATTAATGAAACTTGTGGGGCATGAGGTGATGAATTTATTGAAGATGTTAAAGGGTTTATCACTCACCCAATGACACTTTATCCTTTTCAAACTGAAGGATTGGGTGTCTTTGTATGCGTTGTAATTTTATGAAAAAAATTTAATAGAAGAAGTTAAAATTCATATATTTTGTAATGAATTTAAGAATGATATTATTTGTGAATTAATCATGGATAGAATGATGGAGTGAATTGTATATTTCATAATTTTTCTGTGGGTGAATGAAATGGTCAACATAAAAGGGTGCATGAAATTATCAATGATGCTTTCAAAATAACTATGGGATGTAACCTTAACAATGTTTTGAGGAAACTCTCAATGAAGAAACAATGCGCTTCTATCAACAATTAAAAGAGGCTAGTCGTTCACTATGTGTAAGAAGTTTGCTTTCTACGTAGTTTATTGTAGTTAGATTAATCAATATTAAATCAGATTGGGATGCTCCCCAAACTGCTATGGACTCTATGGTTGGTCTTTTGGGAAAGCCAGTTAGTCTGGAGTTCAACATACCTAAGAATTTCTATCAAGGAAAGAAATTAATTTTCAAGTTAGGATTGTCATATTAGAAAATTCATTATTGTGAAAATGATTGTATTACGGTTCAAATGATTAAACAAGTAAATAATCATACAAGCGTGGTTAAAATATACACTACAGTTCAAATTAGAGCTCCAAAAGTTCCATATCTTGTTACTTATGTTAGAAAAGCATCCATCCATGCATGCTTAACATATTTTTGTAATGTCAATAGAAGTGTCCTATAAGAAAAGTTCTTGTAAAGCAATAACGAATATTTTATGAAGTTTAACTATGTATACCAATCTTGTGATTGCTGCTTGGGATTTCATTCCCCTTATATTTTGATTAAGGATCTTAGAGCCTGTTTGGATAAGCTTATTTTAAGTTGGAAATTCCAGCTTTTAGCTTTTAGTTTTTTTTTGCTATTTTGGCTTAAAATTCAGTGTTCAGAAGCATTTTTTTGTCTTACCCAAACACTATAAACAACTTAAAAGCTATTTTAACTTAAAAAACACTTAAAATAAGTCAATCTAAACGGGCTCTTAATCATTAATAGGAATATTAGAGTTTTTTTAGGAGTGTTCTTTTGTAATCTCATAGTAGCTTTTTTACTGGTCTTTTCACTTTTATTATTGCTCTCGTTTGGCCTTGGAGAAAGACCTTTTTTATACATATTTCATCAATAGATTCATGTGCCTCATCAGGTATCTGTCTTCGACCTTTATAGCTTTAGTGAGAACTTCAGCTTCTTCGTCGGAGGTACCTTCAATTTCTTCCTCTTTACAGTAGAATCATCAGCCCATTCATCTTCAAGAAACTTATTGTGTTAACTCCTTGATGTGCCGGTATTCTACGACACATTTGACGCTTTTAACTAAGAATACTCGCAAGTTTTTAAGCAACCTTTGTGGTTTATGATGCTTTCATGTTGTAGTTGCAGGAAATGGAGATAAGGATAGAAAGGGAGTGAAAAGTACTCAAAGCTAAGTAATACTGGTTAGGCTTGACGGAAGGCCTGACGGCTCGTCACACAGGTGACTGACCGTCAGGGGAGCCACCAAACCTGGCAGCAGCTAGAGGATACACTGGATATGGGTGACGGTTGGCGTGATGGGCCGCCACACCTGTGACTGACCATCAGCCAAGACGTCAGGATAAGACAGCCAGGCACTGAATCACTGGATAATTGCGACGGTTTAAGTGACGGTCCGTCAACAGGCTGACGAACCGTCAGGGAAGCCGTCAAGATAGAGCTAATGAAGATCATGCACTGGATAGTGGCGACGGCTGGAGTGACGGTCAGTCACATAGGTGACGGTCCGTCAGGCGACCCGTCAACGCGAAGCGGAATTCTGAAAATTCTATTTTTAGACTTTATTTCCTGGACTACTATAAATACCCAGTGTTAGGGTTATTTTAATTATTCATTAATTAATATTTGGTGCGACATTTTTGGATGAGTTTTGGAGGAGAAAACACGACACAAACACGTTTTCTTCCTCTTCTTCCATTGTTCTTGGGATTTTCACCATTGGTGTTGGAATTCTACGAAGTTCAAAGTAAAGTAATAATATTCTATTCTAAGAATTCTTTCTTCTCATATGAATACTATGATTTCTTTACTTCGTTTTGCTAGCATGAGTGGCTAAACTCCCCACAACTAGAGTTGTGGGATCCATGGCAAGAGTAACAATATAGATTCCGGGTAGCGTAGGGTTAAATTTAAATGTTGTCACGTGGTTAATCATCCGTTATTTACGTTTTCTAAATGTTGCAAACATTAGAACATACCTAGGTTTGATTTGCTTGAACAAAGAGATTAAATCCGGGAAATTTGATTAACTACGAGGATTCGAGACTACCAACTCTCGTCTTATGATTAATGTTGTAACTAGATTAATCTACTTGATGTTTAGGATTGAAATAAGAAATTTCACCTTTTCAAGTTCGAGAGAATTAAAAAGAAAATTCGTCTATTTGGTTGAGAAACATTTAGATGATACCATTAATTCAATCACATCGTGATATACATATAGAAAGAACCCGGTTAAGCTTTGAGTCGAAATTGTTACGACGTCATGGTGAACACTTCCCTAGTTCATTCTCGCATTGATTATAAACTCTTGAAATTTTGCTGCTTGTTATTTAACTTGTGTGAATTTGACATTTAACCCCCCCCCTAAATTACCGGAAACTATTGATTATTAGTCATCTAAATTACTAACGACTTAATTTGCACCTTATTCCCTGTGGGATCGACCCCAACCTTTGTTGGGTTCTATATTTGATGACGACTGTTTACGCTTCTTAATTGAAGTTGTAATTTGGGCGTTATCAAATTTTGGCGCCGTTGACGGGTAACACGGTTGTTTATTAAGTCCTGTGTGTTTCGTTGACTCTTAGTCATACTTTCCTGACTTACTTTTGTTTGTTGTTTTTGTTATATTTTTACAGGGTATATAGTTGTGCATGCCAAGTACCCGACGTTCGGGTGAATCAACATTACCTTACGATCCCGAGCTTGCTAGAACGTTTAGGCGAGCCATGAATGCACAACAACAAGAGGCAGCGAGACTCGCTGCAGCTCAGCGAGCCCATCAACATTTGAATGCTGAGGATATTGAGGATGATATTGGGCTGGATAGAGAGGCTATAGGGGGTGAGGGCAGACCAGCTGATATTGTTAACAACAATGCTCCAGCCGATCAGAGACCACAACAGCAAGGTAGAGGTCGGCAACAACCAAGGCAATATGCTTTGGATGATGATGAGGATATCGACTTGGATGGAGTTGGTGCTACGGGAGCCATTGTTCTCCCTCCGCTATCGCCTGGAGCTAAGTTCAACATTACTAGCACGATGATTCAGCTGTTGAACTTAAAGGGACTGTTCCGTGGTGTTGCTGGTGATGATCCAAACCGACACCTGATGAATTTTGTGGGTATCTGCAAGTCGTTCGAATTGCCTGGGGTAAGTCAGACAGCGATCAGGCTCAGGTTGTTTCCGTTGTCTTTGTCTGATGAGGCAGCATTATGGTTGACAGAGCTAACCCCCGACTCTATCACAACCTGGGGAGAGTTGAAAGGAGCTTTGCTAGAAAGGTTCTTTCCTCCCTCTAGGATGATACAATTGAGGGATGAAATTAGCAACTTCAGAGAACAACCTCATGAGGCTTTACATGAGACTTAGTTGCGGTTCAAGAAGAAGCTGACACAATGCCCGAATCATTAGTTGACCGATAATTTCCTAATGCAAACATTTTACAGGGCACTAAATTCGGCTACCAAGCCGACACTGGATAATGCAGCAGGTGGAGCGGTTATGGGTCTTACCTTTATCGATGCCACAGCTATTTTGGACCGACTCACTAAAACCAACAGGGCCTGGCATACACGGGACACAGAGGTGGCTGCTAGCACTTATGCAGTCGGTATGTCAGCGGAACAACGCATGAAAGGGGAAGAGCGGGATCAAGATATGGCCCATCTGAAAACGCAAATGGACCTACTGACAAAACATTTGCTGTCAGAAGATATGGAGAAAGTGAAAGCTGTGGGTTCCCAAGGTAGAGTAGCAAAGTTCGAATCTGATGAGGAGGCGAATTATTTGGGGAGTTTCCAGGCCAATGGCCAGGAAAACCAAGGTCGGAACTATCAGAAGGATAACTACTATGAAAAAGCTGGCTACAGAGATCGTGATCAGGGGAACTGGATAAATAAAACTGATAGAGATGGGTTGTACGTACCACCTGGTAACCAAGAAAGAGTTAGCAATGAGACAGGGGCGTCCAAATTAGAGAATATGATGGCGAAAATATTGTTGAAGGTGGAATCTACTGACTCTGAAGTCAATGAAATGAAATCTGAATTATCATCAATGAGTCAGTTAGTGAATTCTCATTCCACCTCAATCAAGCAGCTAGAGCAACAAATGAGTCAAGTCTCGGCATCTCTAAATCAAAGGAAAGCTGGTACATTGCCGAGTGACACCATCCAAAACCCGAGAAACGACCGTAATTGTATGGAGATCACCACCAGAAGTGGTAAGACACTACAGAAAGCACATCCGATAATTCAAAAGCAGAAAGATGATGTTATTGACGAAGATGAGCTCATTGATGATGAAAAGGTGAGTGATGAGGGTGTGGGTGTTCAGGTTGAAAAACCCACTTTGGTAGATTATGATTCTAAATTGCTCACGGAGAAGAGCAAGGAAGTTGAAAAACTTCCAAAACAAATGCCAAAGCCTCCTCCTTCTTTCCCTCAGAGAATCAAAAAGAAGGTAGAAGACGGAAAATTCCATAAGTTTATCACCATGCTCAAGCAGATCTCTGTGAATATTCCTCTGGTGGATGCGCTTGAACAAATGCCTGGTTATGCCAAGTTCATGAAGGGCTTGATCACAAAGAAGAGGTCGGTAAGTTTTGAACCGGAAGACAACCTCCACCATTGTAGCGCCATTTCATCAAGGTTGTTAGTCCAAAAGAAATAAGATCCGGGTGCGTTCACTATTCCTTGCACCATCGGGGAGTTTAACTTTGCAAAAGCTCTTTGTGACTTGGGGGCTAGCATAAACTTGATGCTGTTAGCTATCTACCGGCAGTTGGGCTTAAGAGCTCCCAAACTGACGACTATGAGATTGTTGATGGCTGATAGATCGGTTAAGCGGGCGGTGGGTATTTTGTACGATGTGCTTGTGAAGGTGGGGAAGTTCATCTTCCGGCAGACTTCGTGATGTTGGACTCCGAAGTGGACTTTGAAGTCCCTATTATTTTGGGACGACCCTTCTTGGCAACCGGAAGAGTATTAGTAGATATGGAAAGCAACGAGTTGACTTCCGGTTGAATGATGAAATAGTGAAGTTTAATGTGTGCAAGTCAATGAGGCAACCGAGGGACATGAATGTCATCTCGGTTATTGATGTTGTTGCCAAATCTGATGTGATTGTTTCTGTTGAAGAGAGACTTGCTGTAGAGACGTTGGCAGCGGTCATGATGAACTTCGATGATGATGACATCGAAGATTATGAAGAAATGGTAAATGCTGTGGTTAGAATGGGGTCATATTGTTACGCCCTAAAGAAATTAGATCTTGACTTGAAGAACAGGCCGACACCTCCTGCAAAGCCTTCTATTGAGGAGGCGCCGGTGTTAGAGTTGAAAGAGTTGCCAGGCCATCTGAGGTATGCATTTTTAGGTGACAAAGATACCTTACCTGTAATCATTGCGACAAACCTTGTGGAATCACAAGTTGAAGCTTTACTATCCACACTGAGAAGACACAAGAGAGCAATCGACTGGACCATTGCGGACATTATTGGCATCCCACCAGGTCTTTGTACTCATAAGATACAGTTAGAAGAAGATTGCACTCCCACCACCGAGAACCAGCGGAGACTGAATCCGCCAATACAAGAAGTGGTGAAGAAAGAAATCATCAAACGGCTCGATGCTGGAGTGGTTTACCCAATTTCTGATAGCAAATGGGTAAGCCCAGTGCAATGTGTTCCTAAGAAGGGAGGAATGACTGTGGTAGCTAATGAAAAAAATGAGCTGATTCTATTAAGACCTGTCACGGGGTGGCGAGTCTGTATGGATTACTGGAAGCTCAACTCCTGGACTCTCCGTGATCATTTCCCCATGCCCTTTATGGATCAGATGTTGAATAGATTAGCTGGCAGGGGTTGGTACTGCTTTTTGGATGGATATTTGGGGTACAACCAAATATCTATCGCTCCGGAAGATCAGAAGAAAACCACTTTCACCTGTCCCTACGGTACGTTTGCTTTTAGATGCATGCCCTTTGGTCTTTGCAATGCTCCTGCAACATTCCAAAGATGCATGATGTCTATCTTTTCCAATATGATGGAGAACACATTGGAAGTTTTCATGGATGACTTCTCTGTGGTGGGTGATGCATTTGATGATTGCTTGACTAATCTGGGTCAAGCATTGCAAAGGTGTGAAGAGTCAAACCTCATGCTGAATTGGGAGAAATGTCATTTCATGGTGAAGGAAGACATTGTATTAGGGCACAAAATATCTATGAGAGGTCTAGAAGTGGATAGAGCCAAGATAGAAGTCATCGAGAAACTACCTCCACCCATCTCAGTAAAGGGTGTGAGGAGCTTTCTTGGTCATGCCGGATTCTACCGAAGATTCATTAAAGATTTCTCTAAGATTGCAAATCCTTTGTGCAGGTTGCTTGAAAAAGAGACTAAGTTTGTATTCGATGCTGAGTGTTTGAAGGCGTTTGGGTGCCTGAAAGAAAAGTTAGTGGCTGCTCCTATTATAATTGCCCCGGATTGGTCCAAACCATTTGAAGTAATGTGCGATGCAAGTGGTGTTGCACTTGGAGCTGTTCTGGGATAGAAGCGAGATAAACTTTTTCATCCCATTTATTATGCTAGTAAGACATTGAATGGGGCACAAAAGAACTACACGGTGACAGAACATGAGCTACTGGCTGTTGTATACGCTTTTGAGAAATTCAGAGCATACTTACTTGGTACAAAAGTGGTGGTGCACACAGATCATGCAACCTTGAGGTATTTAATGACCAAGAAGGATGCAAAGCCTCGACTAATCCGATGGGTGTTATTGTTGCAGGAATTTGACTTTGAAGTCAAAGATCAGAAAGGTTGTGAAAACCAGGTGGCGGATCATCTGTCCAGGCTTGAGAGGGAAGAGAAAGTAGTAGATGAACCGGAGATTGAGGATGCATTTCCGGAAGAGCAGGTGTTGGCCGCGTCACTTGATAGGGTGCCTTGGTACGCCGATTTCGCAAATTATGTGGTGAGTGACATAATCCCGGAAGATTTGAACTTTCACCAGAGGAAGAAATTCCTCCATGATGCAAGTAAGTTTTTTTGGGATGAGTCGTATTTATTCCGGTTGTGTGCTGACAACTGTCGCGCCCTATTTTGAAACTGGCCAAAATATGCTTGCAACATCCGGCTCTTTCATGCCTTTGTTTTGGAAAAGGGTTTAGAGTCGCCACCTAAATTTTAGGAAACTTAGGAAACCATTTTGTATGTAAAACTCTGTTTTTAGTCTGCGAAACGTTTGAGATTCTGAGTAAGTGTTTTGGTTACTCGAAGGGAAGGTGTTAGGCACCCTTCAGAGCCTATCCGAAGATAGTCCTTAAACTCAGTTTAGAAAAAATATTTGGAAAAGTTATTTGCTCATTATTTGCTAAAAAGGTGATAAAAACATGTTTTATTAATTTAAAGAAAACTCAAAGTATATGACATATGCTACTACAATAGGCAAAAAATATAAAATATGCTTATGGTAAAAAGATGAAACATATGTACGTACATGCCAAAATATATGAAAGTTTAATAGCAATGCCTTTATCGTAATTATAATTAAAGTATGTAGAACTTTATGATTTATAAGAATATATATTTAAAAGCTATGTAAACAAAATGAAAGTATTTATTTATACAAATACTTTTTGTAAAGTAAAAAATATGTAGTTCTTAAAGTTGAGAAAGTTTATGACATGTTTATTAAAAAGAAAGTAAAGATGACGTATGTATATTTAAAATATAGGAAATCATGTGAAAAGTTTATTATTTTAAAAGATTTGGATAAGTAAAAGTATGTAAGAAATATATTGGTAATAGAGAAAAAGATATAAGAGGAAATCATATTTGTTTTGTAAATATATTTCATGTAAAAGAACAATTTGAGAATTGAGCAGAGAACGAGATTTATTTGTTTTCATGTAAGGGAGACTTTTATTCGTAAGGTAAAAATGAACATGCATTGAATATGAAAGAAAGTATTATGTACGTAAATGTAATTGTGATAAAATAATATATGTATAATTAAAGTAGGAAGAAGGATAAGTAAAATATAAATATATATACCTTGTAGTAGATGACATATATACCTTGCATTTTTAGGCTTCAAAAATCTGAAAAATCTGAAAATATATATATATAGAGTACAGCAAAATATTTGTAAAATATTGGTGTTAGAATAAGAGAATACATAAGTTATTAATAAATATAAAGGAGGCTTGCCTAAATTAGATAAAACATTCTATAGTTTAAAGCCTAAGAATGACTAAATATTTGTTTGAAATAAGTTGAATCGCTAATTAATGTTTTTGAAAATCTACCGCGAGTTAACAAGTTTTTCTTGAAACAAAGCCTAAATTAATTAATCCTAAAATCTGCACTATTCACCATTTATCACTACTATTTTTTTTTTTGAAAGTGTTTGAACACTAATTTTAAAGTATTAAAAAAGGGAAAACCCGAAACATTTGTCTAAACTAAAAGAGTGAAGGAAATCCTCTTTCAAAATTTCAAACTAAATTCCCTAATCGAACCAAATGATAAGCCAAAGAATAAACGTTAATCAAAACACAAAGAAAAACACATATCCAAATATACAAAGTTAGTTAAAACATTTAAAGTAAGCATAAAAGAAAGCAATAAATAAAGGAACTAATTATGTTAAGTTCCTTTGGAGGAACTAGTCTCCTAATGGGTGACTCCGAGCATTGCGATGATTCCTAATAGCTGTTTGACCCAAAAAACATATTGGGCCGAGGTTGAGTTTCAAGTGAGAACTCCAGCTCTCCGGTTGTTTCATGTAACACAAAAAAATGATAAGGATTAGTAACTTGTATAACAAAGTTTACAAAATGTAGAAATATGCCAAGCTTAACAATAAAGTGATAAGGAAAACAAACATGCTATTCGGTAAATACACAAGCATATATGAAAGAACGACATGTAACCATATTTTGTTTCATGTTTTATAAACAAAGCGATCTTAGGTAAACAAACAACTTCGATACTAGTTGATTATTAGAAAACAAAGTACACAACAAGTAGCAATATAAAACCTTATTATTATTTTTTCATTCACTTTAATTAAATAAGTAGCTATGAACAAATCACCTCAAAAAGTAAGGCGACACTAGTGACGAGAGGATCAAAAGGGAACCAAACTACTACATTAGTTCATGATAAAATCCTTAAGCTAGCATTCCCGAAATTAAACCCGAGTTAAAAACCAAAATAATGAAAATGGGGCAGCCCTCTTCTTCTAACAACGCACACTAATTTAACCACTTTTTTACTAGGATTAAGGTGTTTTGAAGAAAGGTTAGATTGCAAGCAAGAGCACAATATTTTACAAACGCTAAAAATATATAATCATAATATGTACATTCCTATCCTAAACGATATTTCCGGGACTAGCGAAACGACTAAACTTATTGAAAACTTTTCTATCTTAAGAAATTGAACTACAAGAAATGCAAGCATAACATACATATACTTTTTCGGGTTTACACGAAATCAGCCAACCAACCAAAATGATAACAAGCAAATTAACGAATTAATCCGCCAACTTCACTATTAAGTCAATCTTCCTAAAATAAAATAAAGTCCCATATATGTCCTATATTTTCATGCCCGGGCAGCCAATCATGCTTAAGGTTGTAAACTCCAGCATCATTAGCTTTAAAGAAAAGCAGGGTAATTTCTCTAAAGGTAAATCACAATTGCATTAGCAAACACTTTAATCATGAACCCAAATAGACATACTTGAAAGGTTTGAAAGAATTTCTAACAAAGATATAGATCTCAAACAAAAACAAAAAACAAGTCATATAGTGAACTCAATTTACATTCCCTATTTACTCTAGTCCGAGTCAATTTGAAGGTGGTTTATGCAAACCAAACACTTGCCTAGTTAAGAAATAACGACTTGTACAAACTTCAAACTCTTCAAGGGCTAAAATGAATGGTTACAGCCATACTCGTATTCTCAGAAGAACACTCTTATCACCCTTAAAAAAAACGTATTCATACTTTCATGCTCAAGTCTTTTCGAGCCCTTTTATACGGAATTAGAGGCTACAAACACCTTGTATGAACACTACCACACAACTATATAACTAAGCAATTACTACTATGTCCAAATTCATATAATAATGACCTTAACACTAGCTAAACATATCTGAAAAATTTGAAGTCTCTTGAAGTTCACCTCAAACTATTTCAAGGTTATAAATACTCTTCCAATACACCATCAAACTATAAATGCAACCGAACCAAACCAACAACTACTTTACTTCAAATTAATCACGATAATTCAGACCAAACAACCAACACCATTTACAACAATTAAGACAAGTCTTGAACTGTAACACTTCACGAACATATAATCTAAACCAAACGATCAGAAACTAACTTTTTGTTTCACATTTTCATGCCAAAATCAGCCAGCCAACATTCCGACCAAGCACATGACAAATGATTGACAAAGATTAAAAACCAACGTAATTAAGACGGGATAGGATTTACCTTGTGTTGGGCAGCGATTGAGGCCATTGAGTGTCGAGTTTCAAACTAGCGACTTCCGACTCCGACTCCGGATATCCGAATAGAGCAAACGAAACAACAGGAAGCAAAACGGATAGTGAGTATATGGAAATCGACAGTAAACAACCAGAGAACAATTTTTTGTGAGCTATTGATTTTAGTTTCTGATTTTCGGCCTTCAATGGATGCCAAAATCTGTCAATTTTTTCGTCGTGATTTTTTCTCCCCGTTGAAATGGAAACCCAAGTGTTTCTTTTATAGCCAAAGTTTTAGGGTTCCAACGGTTTCTTCCCAAGAATTCAAATTTTGAATTCTTGGAAAGACAAGTTGCAAAAGAAAAATGATGAAATCTGAAGAAAAGATGAGATGCCTACCTTTTCAGGCGGATTTGAAAGATGATGGTGACGGGTCGGCGGTGTGGGGCTCGGACGGTCGGGCAACAGCTGGGTTTCCTCTTTTCCGAGGTCTGCAACCGGCGGCGGTGACCTTTTCGAGGCTACAAAAAGCCTCCGAAAAGGGGAAGGGACAGTGTGAGGTGATGGGAGAGGCGCCATCGCCGTTTGCCCGCAAAATCCGGCGGGTCTTTGGGGTTTGGGCGGCGGGCAGCAGGGTTTGGGGGTGGTGTCGGCGTTGAGGTGAAGGTGGGGGGGTTTGTTGTTTGGTTTGGATGAAAGTGGGGAAGAGAACAGAATTAGGGTGTGTTTAGTTGGGAGTTTGGGCCGGGTCGGGTGGTTGGGTAGTGGGCTTAGGCGATTTTGGGCTGGGTCGGGTGGTTGGGTAGTGGTTTAGGATGGTTTGGGCTGAAACAAATAAGGATTTGGCCCAAAACTTGGTAAAATGAATTAATTTGGTAGGAAAATTCAATTTTTCCTAATCGTTTTTCCACTTAATTAATTTAACGATGCCTTCTTTCATCCCAATTAATTTTCAAATACGTATATAGTTGACTTAAACATAATTTTGGTACGCATAATCGTAATCCTCAATTGATAGAACTGTATTTAGGAAATACTATAGCGATACGACAAAATTTCATTTTGAAATAAAAGTTACTATACCAATATCTTGTTAAAAAGAATAAATTATAAAATATTTTTGGGGTGATTTTATAAGATACAATATTATTAATAATTATTATTATAAAAGGTAAAGGAAATCATTTTTAAAAAAAAAAATAACTATTGGTGCCAAAATTTATAAAATTTAATATAAAAATAAGAAAATTATTTTGGAAAAGTCCTCGGGATTAAGAAGCATATAAAAATTAATTATGGGAAAAAGGAGGGCCAAAATTGGGTGTCAACAACTTGCCCCTCTTCGAACAGAGATGATGAAAGAGTCTTTGGGCGAAGATGTTGACGTAAAGCCAATTTTGTCCTGACTGGAAAAAAAATCAAATTTTTGGAAAGGTCGTTCCTAGGAAGAGAAAGGTTATTGTCATTATGAATTCGACCGAACTCTGGTCTCTGAGTTGCCTACATATCTCGGGTTTCACGAGAATCAGGCCAATGTAGTTCAAAAATTTTGAGAGGTCCTCAAAATTTGCCCCAGTGTTGGTTTTATGTCGACACTGGTATTTTCGCGGTAAAAGGGGAAGATGATTTTGGCATGGATGGAGTGGGTACGGCCATGCTCGAAGTTGAGCTGCCTACGTATCCCTAAGGAAATGGGAATTAGGGCGGTTGCAGTCCTGAATAGAGGATTATGGTAAATTTTGAGGCAGTCCTCAAAATTTGCCCCAGTGTACAATTTATGGTTGACACTGGTCTCTTAGTTGAGCTTGGAAAGAGTTTTTTATGGAATTGACGGTAGGTTATTTCCTACATGACAATAATCTTTTCAAGGTAGGTGCACTTTCACAGCCTCCCGATTATGAATGTGGTGCACAACACACCCATAAACGAGACTCTACTAGGTGTATCTCGCATCTTCATAAGATCACATCGAATCGCTGGATGGAGGTAGTCCCTTTGATATCCCCTAGTGGGAACTCTAGGAGATAGAGAAAGGGGTATCGATGCTTGTGAGAGCAGGTGTACTCTGATTTAGAAATATGGACGACGGCTTGTAGGAATTGGAGTTGGAGTGCTAGTCTTGAAACTCTGGCTTGTGAGTTTGGTATTCCTCATCAAGCATTGCCTCAATCGCTGCTTAGAGGTAGTTCCACGTTGTAGTGTGTCATCCTGCAAAACAGGTAAAAAGGGGTTACAAAGTACCTGTTGAGGCTCAAAACTGTAAATTAAAATTGTAATGTAAAGAGCAGAGTGTAGATATCCAAACGATTGTTGACGTCTCCATTTTGCGGAGTGGATGTACTGTAGGTGAAATAACCTTGGGAAGTAAAGCCTCCGGCTGGCGGGGCAACACTTAAAAAGCAAAGCCTCTCGCCTGGCGGGGCAACGCTTGTAAAGTAAAGCCTCTCGACTGGCGGGGCAACACTTGTAAAGCAAAGCCTCTCGACTGGCGGGGCAACACTTGTAAAGCAAAGCCTCTCGACTGGCGGGGCAACACTTGTAAAGCAAAGCCTCTCGACTGGCGGGGCAATACTGTAAAATAAAGCCTCTCGACTGGCGGGGCAACACTGTGAAGTAAAGCCTCTCGACTGGCGGGGCAACACTGTGAAGTAAAGCCTCTCGACTGGCGGGGCAATACTGTAAAATAAAGCCTCTCGACTGGCGGGGCAACACTGTAAAGTAAAGCCTCTCGACTGGCGGGGCAATACTGTAAAATAAAGCCTCTCGACTGGCGGGGCAACACTGTAAAGTAAAGCCTCTCGACTGGCGGGGCAATACTTGTAAAATAAAGCCTCTCGACTGGCAGGGCAATACTGTAAAGTAAAGCCTCTCGACTGGCGGGGCAATACTGTAAAATAAAGCCTCTCGACTGGCGGGGCAATACTGTAAAGTAAAGCCTCTCGACTGGCGGGGCAATACTGTAAAAAATAAAGTCTTCATTGGGTGAATCAGCCGTGACATCTCCATTTGGTGGAGCGATCTTTAATGCAAAATGAGGATGTTAATGGCATGCATGCTTATGATTGATGGAGTTATGATGATGCTTGCTATGATGCAGCCTCCGATTGGCGGAGTATGTTTTGCTTGCTAATATACATTTCTCTGATTTGGCAGAGCGTCGCTTGCTTGTTTGCGTACAGGCTCCCATCGTCAAAGCGTCGTCTTGTTTGCTTATGTACAAGCTCCAATCGGCAGAGCTTTGTTTTGTTTGCCTATGTGCAAGCTCCAATCGGCAGAGCATTGTTTTGTTTGCCTATGTACAAACTCCAATCAGCAGAGCATTGTTTTGTTTGCCTATGTACAAACTCCAATTGGTGGAGTTTGATAAAGTCAGTCCGCATTCTTCGATAGACGGAGTTATTTGACGCAATTAGATGGCAATCTCCGATTGGCGGAGTTATTTGGAAAGAGATAAACTATCCTATTTTCCTATGAGAGCTCTCTATCTTCGATACTCGATCCGGTTCTCGGACGTACCTGCAAAACATAAATGAAACCCTTTAAGAATTGGAAGAATTGGGACGAAATATTTTAAAGTAGAGTAGGGGAAGAATATTCGGCTTATGGTGTCGTGATAGCCGAAAGATTTCTCCAATCATGTCCATGATCTTGACTTGACATCCTCCTGTCTTGATTCCTGTTTCCCTGTGCTCAAAGAAAAATTCTTAGTTTTGGGAGGGGTGTCGATTTGTGTCGGCTTGCGGCCCCTGGCCTTGCCACTAGACTTCTACAAAATCTCATCAGCCCCTCGTGATTTCCTATCCCAGAGACTCGGTATGGTGGATCCCTTCAAAACCTCCTTGGTTTCTCGCGACTTCCTATTTCGAAGGCTCGGTAGGTGGAAAGGCAGCAAAAAATATTTTGAAAAATATGTATATATATTTTTAGAAAATAAGTATATTTTGTGTATACTAGGCGCATATATATAGTGATTATTCATCGTTCCTTAGATTATGACATGTTCCGAAATCCAATCGAGTTTTCCCATTTGTTGAGGACGTCCAAATGTACTCTTCTCATGGCTCCGGCTTCTGGTGACGCTTTTCTATTTCTCTGTATATGTTGTGATCACTCTGAAGATATAAATAAGAGGGGGGGGGAGGTTTATCCTAAGGGTATGACCGAACCTTTTAGGTTGCCTACGTATCCCCGAATGGGAATCAGGGCTGTACGTAGTTCGGGGGTATCAAAGAAAGATGAAAAATATGTAATGCATTGACCGAGCCTGACTCAGGCTGCCTACGTATCCAAACGGAATCAGGTCAGACCGTAGTTCAAATACATTGGGAAAAATAAAGACATGTGATGCAATGACCGAGCCTGACTCAGGCTGCCTACGTATCCAAAATGGAATCAGGTCAGAACGTAGTTCAAATACATTAGGAAATGGAAAATATGAAGGGACCGAATCCGACGAGGATTGCCTACGTATCCCACCGAGGAAAGTCAGGTCAATCGTAGTTCCAAATACATAAAAGATGATGTTTTTGGTTTTTCTAAGGGAAACCGGACCCGATATGGGTTGCCTACGTATCCCGCCGTGGGAAGTCAGGCTAATACGTAGTTCTGTTTACATTAGAGAAAAATGCAAAAAGTACAAGGAAACAACAACTAGTCCTTCTGTCTTCAAATGTAGTACTTCTTGATAGCGTCTGAATTGATCGGCTTTGTGCTCACGACGCCATCCATTTCTGCGAGGATTACTGCTCCTCCTGAGAGCACTCGGTGAACCATGTAAGGGCCTTGCCAGTTTGGCGCAAATTTCCCCTTAGCTTCAATTTGGTGAGGGAATACTTTCTTCAATACTAATTGCCCTGGTGTGAATCGTCGAGGCTTGACTTTCTTGTTGAACGCTCTGATCATTCTATTTTGATAGAGTTGGCCGTGACATACTGCATCCAGTCTCTTCTCATCAATGAGCATCAACTGTTCAATCCTGCTACGAACCCATTCCGCGTCTTCCAGACCAACCTCTTGGATGATTCTTAGAGAAGGTATTTCCACTTCAGCGGGTATCACTGCTTCCGAACCGTAGACCAACATGTAGGGGGTTGCACCAGTAGACGTTCTGGTTGTGGTGCGATAGCCAAGCAAAGCATATGGTAGCTTCTCATGCCATTCTCTGCTACTATCTATTATTTTCCTCAGGATCCTCTTGATATTCTTGTTTGCGGCTTCAACTGCTCCATTCATTTGTGGTCGATATGCTGTGGAGTTCCGGTGGGAGATCTTAAACCTTTCACAAGTCTCTCTCATGAGATCACTATTCAGATTTGTTTCGTTGTCTGTTATGATTGATTCCGGAATTCCAAAATGACAAACTATGTTATTTCGGACGAAATCTGCTACCACCTTCTTAGTTACTGCCTTGTGCGTTGAAGCCTCAACCCATTTTGTGAAATAGTCGATAGC